>JABUQX010030039.1:0-30000 GCA_015478945.1 Trachelipus rathkii
AAGACCAGGTTTTTCAACCATGAGGAGGGAAGGAAACCGAGAATCGCCTCCCCTCTGGAATCCACAACCTCAAGTGAATTTAGAAAATGTTTATAGCAGCTCCACCAGTCACATTAATATGTTAGCATGTAGGGCAAACTCTAACCCACTCTCCTTCAGGTTAAGGGACACTACTGATGATGATGTGTTGCCATCAGGGGATGTTATCAATTTAAAGGACACTCCTGATGATGATGTGTTGCCATCATAGTGTGTTATCAATGATTATAAATTTTCTAATAATTTTATATCTAGAGACTATATTAAAACTTTTGAAAGGTTATTTAGCTTTTCTCACGTCCTTATACAATATATATAGATACGGTGAATATGACAAAATAGGTAAAAAAGTATATGAAATACTGGCTACGTATATATAATATAATATTTTCATTATTATTTCTGAGAATATAGAGATACCTTACGTATCCTTAATAAGAGGATAAAGTGAGTCAAGATAAAGGCACAATGATACAGAGAAGCTATACCTCAAATATTTACAGCGAGTTTTACAGCAAGAGTATTAAATTTAGCTTATTTTGTTGGGAATTAGTATACTTATTTTTATCTAGTGGGTTGCATAGTTCTTACTAATATAACTTACAGTCAGATAAGAACTATTGGCGATAATAGTAGATGATAGGAACTATATTTGATTAGGTTATAGCAGTATATATAGTCAAGTTTTGCAGTGGTCTTTTGACAACTTTCAAAATTCTACGGAATCCCCAAAACGCATAAGCCTCATTAATAGTGAGTTACTAATAATAGTATAATTTTTATTATGTATTGAATATAATATGTAGCTTACACTTTATCAAATAACTCACTCATAAGCAAAATATAATGTTTATGGGCCACATTAACTGAGAATAGGTAGAAAATATGAATAAATATGGTAATCTTGAGTTATGCCGGATACAGTAATAATAAGAAAATACCTGTTTCTCTATAGTTTGTATTGCGGGGGATGGTCCCTCTAGAATCCAATCTAATCTCACCTACAATGATATTTAATCATAATTTGTTTATATATATAGAAATAATCATAACTTAATTAATATTTTATGTAGTCAACGGGTTTACAAAGTGAGTTTAAGGTACAAGTTTCAGAAATGTAATTTTCTATTCATGGAGCTGGAAGTGATTCTCATTAGTAAAAGTTATTGTCTTTTATTGTGAGTGGCCAATATATGTAATTTATATAATAATACGAATTTATCCGTAAAATTAAAGTTTAGTCATTATGAAATTATATATGATCATACAAATTATAGATACTCCAGACTTAACATACAGTGAATAATTAATAAATCCTTTTTTTAATAATTTTTTCAGCTTCAGATTATTCTTTTGTAAACTCTTAAATTTACTTTCCTCAGCTCATATTGTTGCGTAACAAGTATATATCATCGTATCACTCACTATACTAGTGACATGCGCATTAAGGACTCGAATACTCACCAAACGCTTCTTTTTCTATAATCAGTGAAATCAATGTTTTGGCAATGGTATACCATCCATTAATATATATATATACCACTTCAAGATAATACTTATCAAACTACAATAGAAATTATTCTTCTCTAGACAGTCCCATTTATTTTTTACAATACGTCGATAATCCTTAATTACTATATATGATAATTGTTTCATATGCCTAGATTAAATAATTTCTACATGATATTATCATCGGCTAATATGGAATAGACACCTATATAAATTTTTTAGTGAGCATCATATATATACCAGACGATAATATGTTTCATTTACGATCATTCACACAAATTGATAAATCATTTTGATCATCGGAGACGTCCCGAAAGTATTAAACTGTGCCTGATTAGGATCTTCTTTCAGTTCCAATCAACTTCACTTTCATATTTGCATATCGCCTTCTTTCACCAATCGCTTCAAAAATTCCGTCATGCAGGCCTATAACTCTTTAAAAAGGTTAGTCATGGTTTCGATCACAGAAAATTGGTGGTTCTTCAAAAATTTCCTGTAATATTTCCTCATTTTTATTTGCTGTCACATTGTTTTTTAGATGTGCAGTATGTCAAGATGAATATTATAACGTGAGTATTATAGCCTTCACGTGTACTCTTGAGATATTTATTATCTAAGTTATATAATAGCTTTATGTACAGCACTATAATAATACCAAAATGGCCAATTGACATAACTGAGAGCTCTAGCGAAGAATAATGATTTATGGAAATATATAAGCTATTCACTAGTATGTAGAAGCATCATCAAATACCCTTCTGTCCTTTCTCCTATAATGTTAAATAATAATAAATTTTTCTTTGAGAGATATTTTTTTAGCTCTAAATCGTAATATTTATAATTCGTGAGATATTTTTTAGTGGTGACGATAATATTAGTTTATAGGCTTATTTAAAAAATAAATATTATATATATATATAATATATATACTAGTACTATATATACTTACTTTACCTTCTCCCCTGACCACCCCATCATGGGAGAGGCCACACTGCGCTTAGGTACCCCGCCAACGCAACCCGTCTCGTCCAGAGATCCTCCAGGGATGTTATATTCCAAGTTGTTCGATGTTGATAATTATTTAAACAGGAGAGAAAGTGGGATGTATCCTCCGGAAACTGGTTACAGTTTTGACAGATGATTGTAGTGGTTTGGTTAATGTTGAATCTATGTTTGTAGTATTGTAATTTAGGATGATGGCTGCATCTTAGCTTTGCCAAGGATGACTGGCTGGTTCTTGGTATTGTTGAATTCTGGTGCTATTTCTTGTGAGTGTTTGTTTAAAATGTTGTTTGGTGGACTGCATCTTAAGTGGTTTTCTGTTAGTGTTGTATGGATTTGTTTGGTGTATTTGTGTTGTTTGGTGGTGGTGAAATGTTGTTCAGGATTTGTCTGTAATATAGGGCTGATGGAGAAGGTGGTTTTGGTCTGTGGTGGGTAGGGTTAGATAGTGCAATGTGGCATGGGTGCTGGGGTGTTTGAATTTTGGAAACGAATTATGTGCCTATCATGTCCAGATGTGTGTCTATGGGTAGAATTTTGGTTCATCGTGCAGGTGTTGTTGTGCTGTTGTTGATGTGCATCTTGTTATGATTCTTAGAGCTTTGTCTTGTGTTGTTTGAAATTTCTTTTGTTAAATTTAGTCAGTAGTGGGTGCCAGGTTGGAGAAGCGTATTTTAGAGTCGGGCGAATGAATTGCTTGTACATAGTGGTGGATGTTGGTTTATTGTTTGTTGAAGTCTGTGCCAGCGATGGTTCTTAATATGTTTAATTTCCTGTTTGCAGATGAGATTATGTTGTTTATGTGTTCTGTGAAAGTGAGATGTGTGTCAAGTGCTATTCCGAGGATTTTAGGAGTTTTATTAAGGGGTATAGCAATGTTGTTTAGGTAGACTAGTGGGTGTGTGGCACCAAGTTGGTGGTCGGTGGTAATTAATATAATATATATATATATATATATATATATATATATATATATATATATATATATATATATATATTTATATATATATATATATATATATATATATATATATATATATATATATATATATATATATATATATATATATATAAAAATATATATATATATATATATATATATATATTTATATATATATATATTATATATATATATATATATTATATATATATATTATTATATATATATAATCATAAATGTCTTTATAATTTATAGTATATAATATTTTATATATAGATATATATATTATATATATATATAATTATATATATAATATATATATATATATAGGAGATAAGTAGAAAAAGAAGAGAGAGAGAGAGAGAGAGAGAGAGAGAGAGAGAGAGAGAGAGAGAGAGAGAGAGAGAGAGAGAGAGAGAGAGAGAGAGAGAGAGAGAGAGAGAGTAACGAGCAAGCAAGAAAATAAACAAAAATTATAAGAATATTTTTTGAAACTTGTTTATATCATTTGGAAGAGAAAAAAGTTATAATTTGTTATAATTTGTCGTATCCTTTTCTTCAAAGAAACAAAAGACTTCTCAAAAGCGCTCCAGAAACAATTGTTGAACATATATGGCAGCGCGGAAAACAGCAATGTATATGAACACATAAGAAGAGATATAAATACAAATATAGAACACAATAGAATGAGCACTATTGTATATCCTCCTATGTGTATGTATTATACATATGCATCACAGGTTTAATAATAATAATAATACAATAAATAATATTTCTTAATGGCAACAATAATGTATATATATATATATATATATATATATATATATATTATATATATATATATATATATATATATATATATATATCAATAATATTAAATATCATATATTATATATAATATATATATATTGCAGTGTTTATACATGTTTATTCTTCTTTATATAACGTATGTGTACTGTACAGTTAGGATACATGCACGCGTTTAGTTATTATGTACATATTCCGTAACTGGGAAATCTGTCTCCCGTGCGACCGTTTTTAATTGCCAACTGTCTTGAACTTTGGTTTTCCTTCCCTCTCTCTTTGTTCAAATGCAATGAATACGTTTTGTCATAGAGATATCATGTAATCTCAAGCCTATTTTTATGTGAAATCTTTTTTCCCTCGCTTTCCATTATGGAGCGACAAAATTAATGCAATTTTTTTTCTTTTTAGCACTGTTGCATATGATGATAAGTAAATTAAACCTATTTAGTTCTTTACTAATTACAATTTCTTCTTCTTCTCTTCTTCTTGTCTTCTTCTTTCTTCTTCCTTCTTCTTCTTTCTTCTTCTTCTTCTTCTTCTTCTTCTCTTTCTTACTTCTTCTTCTTCTTCTTCTTCTTTCAGTAAACTGAGGCAAATACCTACTCTTTAAACCTACTCTAAGAAGACTTCTGATACTTGAAATAAACCTAAAATAAGCAATTGATAAATTATATAAACTGTGAGTATAGTTATTAATATAATTACGTATACAATTATTATTATAATATAATATTATAAAATACTGAAAAAGATGATAATATATATATATATATTACATTAATGAATATATTCATTAGCAAAAACTAAGAATTATAGACAATTAATAACTTAGGTGATAAAACTATATATATAGTAGTATATACTAAAATTATATAGATTATATTAGATACTAAACTATATATAACTAAGTAATATTACTATACTTATATGAGTAATGACAATTAAGTAATACCCTCAGTAGTATATATACAACTACTATATATTATATACTAAATATTATATACTAATAACATGAGAAGACATTCTACTATACGTAATTCAAATATTAGTACTTATATATATATATGAGAACAATAATGATCAATCTAGTAAACTGAGAATGATTAACGTCAATAGTTAATACAAGTTGTATAACCATATATAAACGATATGAATTATATCTTCATATAATACCGTAAACATGCTAATCATAAATACATATAATTAGAAATAAAAGTAATGCATGATAGATTAGACAATTTATCACAGCAAATCAGTAATGTATCATTAAATAAACTTAGGACACATTGATTAAACTATAATAAAACCTAGTATAGCTGAAGCGCAGATGTAACAAGCAGAGCAAATTGACAGCGAGATTATCATAAAGCGATATAAAAACTTTCAAACTGAATAAAAAACTGAAACAACAACGATAATTATAATTTATATACTTGTATTCAAGCGAGGTAAAATATATTTTAATCTTCAACACTCTAGACATTGAACGTAGCGAACCTTGACAATGATGAATATGAGTTCATCATAATGCAATTATGTATAAAAGATTGATGACATATTATATTAATCGTAGACCCAACACTCTGATACAACTAGGTATTTTGACATATATTAATAATTATATAATATAATATATAATAATATATATATATATATATATATAATATTAATCATAATATAATATATTTAATTATAAATTATATAATATTAATATATTATAATTAATTAATTATAATATATTATATTATAATATATATATATATATAATATTAATTAATATATATTAATATATATATATATATATATATATATTATTAATATATATATTTATAATATATATAATATATATTATATATATTATATATATATATCTGGCTCGCTTTTGAACTACAGCTTCCGGTAATTCCAGATATTATAGAAATAAAAATGATATTATCTACGCCTAATAACCCATTTATAAATAAATTAAATAATAATAATAATAATAAATAATATAATAATAATTAATAATAATAATAATTATAAATATAATAATAATAATAATTAAATAATATATAATATATTAATTAAATAATATAATAATAATTAATAATAATTTAAAATTAATATATAGAAATTAAATTAATAAATATATTTAAATTAAAATTAATTATTTAATTAGTAATTAATTAATAAATAAAATTACATTATTATATATAACAATGGAACAGTCACCCTTCAAATATTAGAAACGCATTTTAGATCAATGAAGAAGAGTTTGATTTGATAGTACTATTTCACGAACATATTATTTTCTAATCAATAATAATGCTTAATATAATTTATAATATGGATACTTAATGCCAAATATCATTAGAAAATATTTATAAATAGAGAGAGCCACACCAGCTAATTAAAATGTTTATTATAAGGTCACCTAATTGAAAAACCGCTAAAAATAGTGCCACTATATGAAGATCACAGCATGGGTTGTTATAATCATGTTTCTAAATGCAAATGATAAGTTTCGAAATATTCTTTAAAAAAAAAAAAAAAAAAAACATTTGAAAGTAACACGGAAAGATTTGAAACTTTAAAATTAAATAAAATATATATCACAAAGAAAATATATATATTTACAATAAAAAAAAATCGAATTTTTAGTTCTCTTCTCAATGGCAGAGAGTGAACAGACAATAGTGTTTCTACTGTTTATTAAAAATCGACTTAAAATACTACAGTCTAAAAAGGATAGCCAATCATATTTCGTTTGAGAACAGCATTAAAGATTGAGAACCGAAAACATAATTAATCAACTAAATTCTGTAATATGATGTAAAGATGTTATATTGTCATCATCCTAAGAGTGTTAATCAAGAACTTAAATAGCAAAATAAAGGTTGCCTAAATTTTCTGGTTTGCTTTTATATATCATATATACCTATATATATATACTATATATATATATATATATATAGTATATATATATATATATATATATATAATATATAATATATATATATATATATATATATATATATTATATATAATATATATATATATGTAAGGGATAGAGCATTCCAGGATCACCGATATTTGTAGAATGGTCTAGAAATACGGATGACCCTTATACTACGAAATCGTTACTTCTTAATTTATATTATATATATATATATATATATTACCTTTGTATCGGATGCTTATAAATATATATATATATATATTATATAATATATAATAATTAATATTATATATATATATATTATATATATTAATATATATATATATATATATATATATATATTTTATTTTATACATATATATCCTATACGAAACCGAATAGCTATTCTAAAAGTTAATCCTACCTATATATATTATACTTAAGAATAAGAGAAATTATATGGGAAATTGTATAATAGGGTAATTTAGATATGTATTTACCTGACTGATGAACTAAGAGAAGGAGTAAGACGTTATTTCTTCTCAATACACCTTCTTCTCAACAAGAACTGGGCTTTAGCCTAAGTGGGGTCTTTTTTACTCACAGGAACCTGCGAAATTCATCTACCGATGTTTACATGTTTGTAGATTCATCAAATAGTGTTTCTTTGGTTCATCAGGGGATATTTTTATCCAAACTTAATTGACTTATATAATTACAAATTATGTAGGGTTTGAGTAAGACCCTTTGTTGTTTTATGTTCAATAAATAACTAACCCTATATAAAATATATATTATATATATATATATATATAATATATATATATATATATATATATTATATATATATATATGTTATATAAATATAATATATATATATATATATAATATATATATATATATATATATATACAAATCTTATATTCGCAAATTCGATACTCTAATCTTATAAATACAAGTAATCACAATTATTCTCAATATACGGAACATAACAGATATGTAACCGGGGTCTTCTAAAACATATACACTTTTTATGATATTTATATGTTGTTATTATTGTGAGAGTTGAGAGCAAGGGAGTATGGATATAGCAAAAGTTCTAGCCATTACAAAAATAACAATAATAAAAATAGTTTCATTTAATTCTAAAAGTAAAGTACTCTAAATTATTTTTTAGTTTTAATACAGAGAATTTTCAATTTTCTTAATTATGTTTATTGTCACTTAACTTTTTTAACGTTTCTTTTTATTCACATTATCAAACTGTCAATTTCACCACTACATTAGTACAATCACAACTAGATTGAAAATCTTCACCAATAGTAAAAGATATTAATTATAAAATATCGGGCAGTCCCATATTAGATAAGTGTTATCACAGTAAAGTTTCTAGTCATCCCATTCAATAATGTATCCATAAGTGGGATCCAAAATAGGGGGTTCATAAACAGGAATCTGGGAAATATCTTCTTAATTTGTTGCAATAAAGGTATGATTTCCCATCACTTTACCTCTATAAAACGAAAAAAGGAAGTTTTGAGGATAGAAAATATAAGATCGAACTCTGTTCACTGTACCTTTCTCGTGACATTGTTCAAAATCTCAATGACTAACAATGTATAATATATAGTTGGTGAGTGAGCGATATGTTAGGTATATATTTACTAATGTATAATATATAGTATATATAATTGCAATTAAATAATGTTTATATACACCATGAGCGATTAAGGTATGGCATGGTGAGGATAGATGTGTTTGTTGGCGATGTGTGATGTGGGTCATATATCTATCGATCGGAGACTGCGATGGATGATATTTTACTGTATCTTTATTTTAGTGAGAGAGTTATATGAGCGAGCGTGATTCTAAATCAATGTGAGTTAGCTGTTTTGTTGTGGTTTGCGTCGAAGGGAGGAGAGATCATTTATAATTGTCATCTCCTCACCTGCTACAGAAGCACAATAAAGACCTCTTTAAGTGTGTAGCAACCCAAAATTACCGGGATGCCGAAAATAATGAGTGTGAGAGATCTCCAGTACCCATATAATTATAGACACACAATTTACATCGCCTATTAAAGGCTTATTTTTACCCTGTTTCTATATTGGGGCTGTAGGCGCTTTCGTTCCTTCTATCTGCGAACAAACTATGAATTAGTCAGTTTACATAGATGTAAATAATAGAATCTCAAAAACAAATACACTTTAAGGATTCAACGTGTTGTCTTCTCTTAGTGGCTCTTATATCTATTTAACACTCAGCAACAAAGTATTACTGAGAAAACTGTGAGATGGTCTTCGTGGAGTTCTTCTTTGTCACCAGAAGAGAGCGAGAATTAATTAATTTAAACCTTGCACAGGTGTAAACCATAAATGAAGTCTTTGGTGAGTGATTGTGGTACTTTGTATGTAAAAATTTTTTACTTTTGAATTATTTACATATGCATTCTAGCAGGTACGTGGCGAAAAGCTCAAAGATCTTTCACAAGATGATAAAGTAGATAAAGCGTGATTTATTTGAAGTAGTTAAGACCAGTGGTTGGTCCTAAAAAGTAGATCACAATCTCCTCAGCATAACACACAATATCTCTGCGACGGAAAGTGTCGGCAATTCGACCCATATTAACAAACCAGGACCGTATCACAACCTACATAAAGCAGAGTTTTATATGAGATTGCGTGACAAATTAGTAAATAAATATAATAAATAAATCTTTTATTATTATATATAATCATTCTAGATAAAAATATAAATTCATAATTAATCCAGAGTGCATTACTATATCTTACAATGAATGAGAGATCAATACACAAAAAAAATAATAATAAAATCATAGAGAATAAGTAAAAGAACATTTAGATGAGGATGATAACAGCACAATAATGAGCATCCAAACCTATAAGATGGAGAGGTGCAGCTGCACTAACTACACCACATAAGTGACATAATAATAACTCCCCCCCACTAGAGATGAACGACTACACCTATACATGTGACAATTAATTATAACTAAAATAATAATAATTTCTGTGGGACGAGGAGATACTAGAAAATGAATAACAAAGTTAAGCTTTATGATAAGTAGTGAGAGCTCTCACTCTATAATTATAAATCTAATACGAGAACATTGACCAAATTAGACTATACGCGCTTCCGCTCTATCTCAGTGTCTCGTGTGCGTTTTCACTAACTTAAGGGGAGATACACTATTGTAACCACCCTCAAACCGAGATTTCATATAACTTAAGTCACATACAAATATATTAAAAATACATTACATATAATTAAAAATATATATATACAATAAAAAAATAAAATAACAATAATAGTAACCTTATACGTTAGTTCCAGTCAAGAAAAAATCGATTGCTTGATTATATAGTTAAATTAACATACTCTCTCACATCAACTAATTATACACAACTCCTATTGACTACAGAGAATAAAATCACATTACAGATCGATTACCAACTCATGTAGTTGAGTTGGAGTGTAGAACAAAGAAATGAATTATGCAGGTGATAATAATAATCTATAGATACTCCTATGCATATATAATTATATAAATATAAATAATTAGTATATAAAATATATTAAATTAAATTAAATAATATAATAATAATAATAATTAAATAATAAATAATATAATTAAAATATTAATATTAATTAATATGATAATAATAATTAATATATAATAATTATATAATATTAATAATAATAATAACATAATTAATCATTAAATAATAAAAAATTAATAATAATATTAATAATTAATAATTAATAATAAATATAATAATTATATAATATATATAATAATATAATATATAAATATAATTAATAAGAATTAAGAAGAAGTAGGATAAGATTGAGGGTGGAAGGAAAACCTTCCGTATATACTGGGTAAATATATGATATATACACCTGCTAGGTAGGATAACCCCCATATACAATATTTTATATATTGATAAAATGATGCAAAATTCAAATTGTTTATAGTCCATAGAAGGAAAAGTTGAGTTATTATATTATTTTTTGAGTACTTATTCTCAGAGTTGTAGCTATTACACACAACGTAAATCAGTTTGCTCTTTCAAGTAGTTCTAATTTTAAATCCAAACAAATACTAGACACAAATATTTATACTTGAATGTACAATTCTCAATTATATTGAGTACTAGATTTTTCTATAATATAGGTAGATACACTTTAAATTAAACATCGATTTAATCCTCTTCAAAATGATTAACCTATATATACATCTATTGAGAATGATATCTGTAGCTCATAAACATGATAGTGGTTACAGAGTAGGAGGAAGCAAAAGTAGATGAGTGATAGTAGAAGAGAGAAATAGTTGATATGAATTAGATGACAATGCAAGGAGTATGGATGATGATATGAGATGAGTGATGATTTGAGATAGTATGAGAAGAAGAGTATGAGAGAGTGAATGTAGAGTTTATAGTCATGCACTATATGAGCGTATATTGAGAGGAACAGAAGCAGATGAGAGAGAGAAGAAGTTAGCACGCTGAGATAGCACGAGAGAGAAGAGGAGAGAAGCAGTACAGTGATTGATGATATGAGAGCTGAGAGAGCAAGCGAGTGCACGCAAGATGAGAGCCAGAGCAGGGAGATATAGAAGTAAGAGAACGAAGAGAGAGAAGAGAAAGAGACGATGAATGAGAAGATAGATGTCGAGTAGAGAATGACCAGAGGATCGATTGTACGAGAGCACAGAGATTATGCTAGATATAGTTAAATCATGGAGAGAGAGACCGATAGTTCATGTATGCATGACACTCAGATGATGAGATGACTATGAGTCCTCTAGCAGTCTTAGATTATATGATATCAGTTAGTATACCACCCACACTAGATATTTGTAAAGTACTAAAATACAGAGTCAAATACGTTTCCAACTTCAAATGTTCACTTTCGGCAATGTAGGCAGTTGCGAATATTCTCTCTTCTTATTATTAATCAATTCCTTTTTGTGCGTGGTTTTTCCATCAATGTTACAAACTCTTTTCTATAACTGTTCTTTTTGAGCTTCTCGGCTATATCTTGTAATAGATGTTTTCAACACAAGAGCTGAGCTTATTACATGCTCTTTGTGCATTATTGTAAGACGTTTTATCGCTTAGCAGAAATTCACTATTAATCCTGGAATGGGTAGTCACGAATATAGAGACTGGATCTCTCACGTGTTAGTTTATTTCACGAGAGAGTGACTTTTATGTTATGTAGCAGCAGGTCAGATTGAAGTATCAAATCGAAAAAGTTACATGTTAAACTTTTTGAGGCTCTTAAGCAAGCACACAGAGAGAGTCAACAATATAATGAGAGCTGGTTTTTTAACGACACGTAACCGATATCTATTGAAAGCATGTCTAAGAAAGCCGTGCACCTAATACTTTCCTCGAAACTACCCGATGGCAACACAAGAGAGAAACAAAAGTATTGCCCATATGTTTTCAATTTGGCACATCCTATTCGAGTACTCGGCAGAGCTTCGGAGAGCATAATAATAGTTGACTCGCTGACTCTAAATTAGATTAATCAAATTCCGAAAATGATAATTAAAATATATGTCTCAAGGAAGTTGTTACAGATATTGAACCACGTCTGTATTATGTTATTTTATTGCACAGCTTCTCATTCTGCATCGCTTACAAGAGGCCCATTTTGGCTAAGAAGACACAATATCGCGAGCAACACTCTATAAAAAATAATTATTGTCTAAAATAAATGAATATGTACGAGTGATTGGAAGCTAAGGGTAGAGTTCGAGCTGGACTTTTCTTAACTAAAGAGGTGCGACCCAAAGAGCAGAGAGATATAGGACGCGCGAAAGTTCTCTCTACGCGAGGCAATTTCCATAGTTCCCCTTAAATTTAATATATATATATATATCACAAGCTCAAAGAAAGCGCAATCGGTCTAGTTTCCCACCTATTATAGTATATTGGAGAATTGTAAGACTTATCATTATACAGTATATATATATATCCACTATGTCATGTATTAATCACTAATAGGAAAATAAACAAGTATAGACCAGTATAATGTATGGCAAAAGTATTATGGTTTGATTAGTATAATAAAGGTGGTAACTCACAAAGTAAGCTGGGGCTAGTTAGTAATTTAGTTTAGTCTGATATAAATGATATTTTATATACGTATATTATAAGTAGTATAATAGAGTATAAGGGTATGATTTAGTATATTCAATTGACAATTACGCATATTATATTAGGTACGTGACTAATTATATCTACTAACTTACTATTATCTATGAGATTATTATATGTTGACTATATACAGTATATACTAGTAGATATACTGAGAAATATGCCTCTATCCAGCAATATAATACTCAATTCATATAATAGACTATATAAATAATATATAATGAAATATACTATTTTTGATATATACCTATATAGTTATTATTTAAGCTGAATATTAAGTTATATATATATTAATATATATATATATAGTATATATTAATATATATATATATATATATTATAGTATGACGGCGGCTCTTCTTATCCAAAATATTTAGTATTATATATATATATATATATATATATGATATTTTTATATATATTAGGCACTTCATCCGCATTTTGTTACACTTACTCACACACATATTCAAGCACACTACAATATGAATAATATATATATATTATATATTTATGATATATAATATATATTTATTATATATATATATAAATTATAATATTATATAATATTATATATTATATATATATATTATTAATATTATTATATATAATATATATATATATTATATATTAAGTATATTACTATTATTATAGTAATATTCATATATATATACTTAATATATATTTATATTAATATAATATAATTTATATATATTTATATATATATTTATATATATTATATATTAATATAATATAATCATATATATATATAATATATATTATATATATATATATAAAATATTATATATATATATAATATATATATATCATATATATATTTAATAATATTATATATATATATAATATATAATTAATATATATATATTAATATATAGTATATTATATTATTAATAATAATTAATATATATATATATTATACTATATATTAATAATATATATTATAATAATATATAATAATATAATAATATATTATAGATATATATAATAATATATGATTAAATATCTAAATTTAATGTGCGTTAAGTTTTATTTCTATCATGAAGTTTTAAAAAATATATTTTAAAGAATTTTTTTAATATTTTTAATGTCTTTAACCATTATTATTATTATGATTATGGTGTGTGTGCTCATGCTGTTGTCTTAATATTAATTTGAGAGTGCAAGTCAAGCGTGTTAGAGTTAGGCGTATGTGGATTAGCCGGTAATGGTTAGATTATGTATACCATATTATTCTTGATGACCCCGTAACACGTCATGAATTTCTGCCAAAAAATTAAAAAATTGTGTGACAATATGATGACAGAATTATACGCGTTATCGGCAACTTACCTTTATATCTCTAATTATTCATCTATATAATAAAGAAATAAGTCTTGTCTCTTATATACACCAAGTGTACAAATGTGTTTGTATTCTTGATTGCCAGCCTCAAATATTAAACTAATCGATTAAATCCCCTTTTATTTTAAAACCTTGGTAGCCGACTAAAAACAAATTTATAGTGAGAAACTCGGAAATCAATGATCTTTCAGGTCTTTACTTCCAAATCAGAGAGGAGATGCCATAAAAAAGAGGCGTAAGGGGCGGTGAAAAGATATCTTGTCTACTTAGACCAATCCTCATGGTTTTCTAAGAACACGTGTTTTTAATTTACGCTTTTTTAAAATAAGGAAAATAGCAGCTTCTCTTAGCTTTTGGGAACGTTGTCAGTCAGGGTAAACTGGTTATTAAAACTGTTCAACATAGTTTCCACGAACTTTTACTAAAGTGGCTTCGCGAAGTGAGATATTTCTGGTGAGATGGAATGGATCCCATACTCAGTGCCCGAATAAAAGTGTCGTTGTTTTACAAGACATAGATACGTATTATTCTTTGTGTCTCTATTGAAACCTAATAATAGATTAAGAATAAAGGATTTAGTATCTGTTTGTATTTATTGTAGAGTTTCTTTATGATCAATGATGGAGAAATTGTCACCTCTTTACAGGCTCTCATTTAAAGCGTCTTTTTCATACTTCAGGAAAATTGAAAAATAAAAACAGTGGGCTCATTAAACTATTTACTCAATTGGTTCGCTCGTAGAGAATGTAGAGCTCGAGCCTTCTTTATCATGAGAGCAACAAGTGGAAATATGGTGATGTCTGAGGTATGTATTAGAGAAGAGCTGGATTGCGTGGGCAAAGGATCGTTGTTGTATATTTTTCCATGAGTGCGTTTGATAATCATGATATGCGTCTACTCAGATATACGAAAAGGCCACAGGTTCAATTCCGCCCGTGAGGAGTTTGTGACTTGAGAGGACAGTTCCCCTCTTCTATAGGTGGCCGTGGGGAGGTGTGTGTCTTGCAGGTGGTGATGTGCACCACACTGGCACACATAGTGTTCTGAGTGGATATATAAGATGAGTTCGTAGTATGCGATAATAATGTACGGATCGAAAAAGAAGGAAAACGGGAATGAGTGCGATTGATGATAATACTGTAAGTTAACCTTTTTTGTACTTTTCCAGTATATGGGGAGCGTAGTGCAGTCGCAATGTTATAGTGCTCTGCTTTATTGCGTGCGTAGTTTTCTGTATAAAGGGACTGAATTAGTCCTGAATGCGCTATAGGTCTTGCCATGAAGGTCTGTTGTTACCTGTGTGTGTAAGTGTACAGTAGTGAAACTATGGTCTTGGAATAAGAGGTATAGATCTAAAAGTACATTGTGTTCAGACGAAAAACTTCAGGGGTGTGTTAGGTGTGGGGAGCAGCGGAACTATGCTGATGACTCACTGAGAGAAATGACTGTATTCAAGCGGTCGCGTACTCCACCTTTACGGGGGTGTGTGTCTGCGCCTGTTCGACGCAAAGGAGTATAATAATGAAGTGCTAGAATAAACGATATTTGAGCATTGTAGCTGCAAATGGTCTTGAGTTCAGTAGTTTGGGTTGTGTAAAGGATGGAGTGGTGATAAGTATCGGTCCAGTTGCGTATTGAATTCGGGTCTTATGCTAGTGGTGAGTGTGTTGGGAATGCGTGCTGCGCGGTCTCGTGGTCCCTGCCAGACATCTCCGTATCATGGAATAAGAGTGGAGGAATGAGCTCAGTCACATATGAATGCTGCGATAACAGGTAATGTGTTCCTGGCTGAGATTATTTGAACTCCACACCAGGCGATTAAGAAAAAGGATGGCCACTGAACTAGGTCTGTGCTCATTCGTGCAGATATTATACGTTGTGAGTTATTTTGTTTTGTTAGACTTCTGAAGAGAACGTTGTAATACACCCCCTCCTTGAATAGGCTCTGCCCGTGAGTGGTGGTGACAACTGTAAAAAAAAAAAATCCTTAAATTGGCAGATATGAGGCAAATACAATAAGCATCCCGGTGAAGTTAAGATAGATTTTATACAAAAGAATATCTGAAAACATCAAAATATTTCAACAACACCATGAAGAAAATAGCAGAACAACTGAAACACACTTGGACTGATGAAGATCAAGAAAGAAATCCAATCCCTTACCCTGAAGAGGTCTCGCGTGTCGGGATGAAAATTAAGCTTTCTCCTTTTTAAATTTAATCTTCATTAAAAAAAAAGTGTCTTTAACAATGTTTTTTTAATTTGTGTACATTTGGTAAATAAAATGAAGTGACAGTAAAGCATAACGCTAAAAAAGAATTCCAGGCTTTCCTCTCTAAAGTATAATATATATATATATATATATCTATATATATATTATATGGTTTAGTAAATTTTTCGTTATGTTATCAGTATATATATAATATATTATATGGTAATATATCACCCACAAAAAATAAAATATTGGGAAAAACGGAGAAGATGCTACAGTATGATAGGAGTCCGTCGCAGTCCCTTAGATAAGCCCATATAGAGTGAGATTTTATTCCGACTTGAGGGCGAATCACGTAGGTTATCACTATAAAGTATTAAATGGGTAGAGCGTTAAATAAGGCTGGGATAATAGCTTTATCTTTCTGAGATCTATACGAGTATCATATTCTTATTCTATACTATTTTCTGTTGCGAGTGTGTTTATAGCACATCACTTTACATATATACCTAAATCTTATTGGATACAAGAGTAATTCGATAAAATAATATAAATAAAATAATAATTTGAAATAAAGAGTAATATATTGGTTCTTACCTTAAAGTTTTATGATATTATATCACATTATATGAATCCAAATAATGAAATAATATTATAAATCAATTTTAACACTTAAAATATAATATAAATTTTAAAATATTATTCATTTATATAAACACAATTAAATCTTTTTTTTATATTATTATGCCAAACACAATGAGAATATATCGATAATTATTAATCCCTGGATGTCAAATAACCATGATATCGAGTGAGAGAGATATAATATTTTTATTGTATATAAAATAAATCAGATAAAAATATTAAAATTTCTTGAATAGTATATATTTGAATAATCAAATTAATGAAAGAATAAATCCATAATAAAAATAAGATAATAAATAATAATAATTTATGATTATAATATTTTAATAGTGGAGTAGTAATGTTATATATAATATTTAATAGTGAGCATATCAATTTATATAACAATAAGGAGTATAATATAGGTGAGAATTTAAATATATAATTTTTTATTGATTTATTAGTTTATGAATACTTTAACCTCTCATCTTTATTTATATATCCATAATATTTAAGTATTAGTACAATTTACATAGTGAGTTTAAACTATATACCTAATAATAGTTAATGAATAAACTCACTACCGGTTTTTCTCACCTTAGATTTATTATGGTCACGGGGTATCCATAATATAGTGAGTTGAGGCCGGGCCGGTAGTACGCAAAAAATTGGCCCAGGGGTAGCCTGATAGCCTGGGCCCCGGTCGGATTATTCTCATAATTATATATAATATATATATTAATATATATATATATAATATATATATATATATTATATATTATATATTAATATATATATATATATATTAATTATATTTAATATATATAATTATATATATATTATTATATTAATTATATATTAAATATATATATATTAATATATATTAATATTAAATAATAATTAATATATATAGTTAATATATATATAATATTTATTAGTTATATATATGTTATGTATATTTTAAGGTTTAATATATAGTATTATAAGGTTATTAGTATATGAGTAATTATTTTTTAGGGTATTTTAGTGAGATATATTTAGTATTTCTGAGTCTTAGTAGTTGAATAAACTTTAATCCGAAATTTAGTCTATTCACATAAGTAAAATAATATAATAAGTTTAATAAAAAGTTTTCAATTCTGAGAACAATATTTTTTTTTGTTAATTATATCTTGTGTTTTATTTACTAAAAACTTATAAGTTAGTGAACATGGCACACTTGAATCAGAGTTATTTCATATTTCGTTATCAATGTTATATATCCCTTTAAAAAATTATATCCATAAAATAATTATTATCGTTTACAGTTAATGCTTAAGCGAAGATTGGTAAGCTATATATAACGCCCTATCAAGGAAAGTTGCACTAACTAAGAAATGGCGAAAACGCTCGGATGAGAAAAATAAATAGCGAGCAGGTAGTATTCTCTTCATATGAATGCATACCACTTAATACTATTAGATACGTTTTCTCAGCGTGTACTAGAATAATATGTAAAAAAAAAACTAAAAAGGATTAAACTTATACAATTATGAACTATAAAACCCTCCTATTTTCCAATTTTATGTTACCTATTAAAAAAGAACCTTGAAATCAGAAAATGTATTAATATATATTGTTTCTTTTGAAGCAGCGTCACTTGATCTTAATTATTATAGACATTAGTAGGATGATAACCTATTATTAAGATCCTATTCTATATAATCACGTATTATACTCGAGTTAAATAATAATAGACTTTCTAGTAATAGTTTTTGTTTTGTTTTTTTTAATTAAAGAATACCCCAAGGGTAAATAGCCGAATCCGATGGCAGGAGTTCGAGGGGTCTCTCAGGGTATCACTCTATATATTATCATCCGGAGAATCTACGGGGTTAAGGACTATATTTCCCATACCCTACCGGTGAGAAAGGTGTATATCTCCAGTACCCTCACCGCTATCTTTTAATGTATTATAGTGGTAGATATTATTCGTGACAGAGTGGTTCCATACACGCCCCTTACCTAAGCGGGGTATTATAGGTGGAATAACTGTCCCCCCTTAGTGTTCTACCGCTTCGGCTCGAGCCCCCTACACATAAATGTGAAATTTTACTTTGCGCTTACAAAGTGATGTATATAACATAATAAAAATAATTATTACGTGTAAATTTAGATCAACGACTACTAGGAGTACAGCGGTATAATTGCTACAAAAACTTAAAAAACACATATCCGATAATTCGGACCCCCAGGTGAAGCGACGACCACATCTATTTATTGTAATCGAATTATATGAAGAATGCTACCATTGTTAAAAATAGTTTATTATTATTTAGTTTTGATCCGATAGTACTCTATCATGTATACTAACATAGTTACCCGTTGTGACTGTATATAAGTTATAGAGTATGTATTAGTTGTTCTACATATAATTTAATAATATTAAGTATATAATATTAATATTATATATAAGCTATATACGTAATTAAAAAGTTTAGTATTATATATATATAATATATAATAATTATCATAATATTATATTAATATTAATTATATCATTTATATATATATATATATATTAATATACATTATATATATATATATAATATATATATATTAAATATATATTAAGTATATATTAATATTTAATATATATATATATATATATATATAATATATATATATATATATATAGGCTACTATTTATAGTCATAAATACTTTTATCTGTTTTAAATTAGGCTATGGGTACAGTTTTTGAGACTATTTTATTATTATTTTATATTATGTTATTTTTTTTATATTAATTATTATTAAGTTTATTTTTCAATTAATATAATTTGAATTTTCCTAATTACCCGAATTTATTAACAGATGAGTAATACATTATTGGACTAGATTCATATACAAATGATATCTGATAGTAATTGATTAGTACTGAAGGAAATTTATATAAAGTTTTATTATTTTAATAACAAATAATTCATATATATATTGATTTTTAATATTAATAAAATACTTTTAGAATGAAATAACATTTCTCGATAAGTATTCGACTATCTCTACACGCGGATATAACTCAATTACATATAATCGAGATATCTTTCTAGTCTGATAATAAAACGCTTATTCTCTGAAACGAGATGTTAAAAAATCTATATTAAATATTAGATTACAATACACTTTCTTTGTTCACTCTCATATATATTTGTAATTATCGAAAAAAAAACTGAGAGTCTATTGGAAGTAGCTAGAGTTCACATCTAAATATATGCGAGTCCCACATCTCGTGATAGTCTAGTCAGTATTATTAAAGAGCTTATTACTCCTCTGCCCGAACTTAAGATATAAAACATGAGAAAAAAATATAGATATAAAATACAAAAGCGGTTTTAGTGTGTGTTGCTCGAATCTCGCTAATGTTGTGTGCAAGCAGAGGGAGCGGCGACTGCGTGTTTTTCCGAGAGTACGCCTGTATTTAGGGTGGCATTGAGGGTTTCGATGACTCCCACCCGTCTGACTTATCAACAACAAATAGCGTAGAGACGGAGTTCGTGTGTGTTGTGGCGGTATAACTACCACTACTTCTCCTCTCATAACGAGGGAGCGAGAGCGGTTGACGAAATTTAGTGTCCTACTACATAGATATCCTAATATCTCTCTACCAATCTCGCTTGATAGTCTTAGCGACTACTTCCCAACTCTTCGCCCTATCTTTTATCTGTGCGTTACTCCATTTACGTGTTTAATATTCTTTGCCCATTAGTTAATAACTAAAACTAAAATTTTTTAAAATAGTTAGCAGGATTATCAGTCAAAACAACTTGGTCCGATCGTATAGTAATATAATAATATATTAATAATATAATTATTATATTACATATATGATCCGTTACCACTGAAATATACTAAATAATGAGTATTTAGGAGTAATTAATAATAATAAACATTAAGATGTAATATATATAATATATAAAAGCACGATAGGTTCACTCATCTCTCAGAATGTGACAAGATAGGAATCAGCACACAAGAAAAAAAACCATACTAAGAAAGCGTCCAGCCTACTCGAGCATCCATTAACGAGTAAAACGGTGTGGATTACAAGTTACCAGTAACTGGCAGCAAACCGTAGGCGACATTGTCAGAATTTCAGTGAGCCCAAGGTGCAGACTTATCTGAACGAGAGTGAATTGACAATGATTAATGTAACCTTCGTTGGATCACAGTGTGTTATCGTGGATCGTGAGTATCCTAAATAACAAGCGTTTACAGCTTTATACTATATAACACTAGGTCATGTACGTGAGGTCATGAACAATGTTGCTCCGTAGTTATTTCATTAATCTCACGTAAGTATTATGTAGATTAGAGACGTAACTGATATTGTGAAACGTGGATATGGACGGTGTCAAGAGTACGTCTGTTCACTAGTTCTCGTCCCTGATCTGTTGGCTTTGAGATCAAGGGTGAGGGCGATCGGGTTCGGCGCTAGATTTAGTCAATTTTTCCCACATGGTATAATTAGAGATTATGAGACACTATCTGCATCTCAGATTGGAGATGAAAATTGTACACTAACATGATATGAGTACATAAGGTATCACACTAACTATGGACCAGATGGACGTCCGGCTAGTGGCAGGAAATGAAAGGAAGCACCGCAGCGTACTAGCCTGGAGTTACCTAAGATATCAATATATCACTCAACGACACAAAACTCATTATAAGTGCGCGCTCAGACAGTCTAGAACTCGTTAATATCCTTGTGCATGACGGGCGCCGTGTGAGATAAAGTTTAATTGTAGTGGGTACTTACAGGTGTTAGTGTTTATGCGCAAAGTTTTTTCATGCGAGCATCTGCCGCTGCGCCTATAAAAAAGAATAGAAGCCAACGACAACACATCGCACCGCAAAGATAGAGGTGTCAAGTGAAGTAGGAATGTACTAGGAACTTAAGTTGGTATAAGTCTTATTTTGGGCTTCTTAGGTGACTTCGATTAACCGGGTCCAAAAGCCGGGGATAGAGAATCCAGGAGAGTCCTGCGTCCTTATTACCAATAGAAGAAATTTAAAATTGCCAATTTATCACACCGGCGCGGATCAGTAAGGAACCCCTCTTCTTTGTAAAAATAACGAATAGATCTGAGATGTAGTATAGCGTAGATCGAATCCCAATGGAGTCAAAAGCTCCCACCAGTTCTTATAAACTAAGAATTACGCCCACTATGTTATTATGCTTTATATTGAGGTACCTGACCTCTAGCAACCGGTGTGATAGTGAGGTTTCCCAAGACATTTTATTTAGTAAATGTTATTTATTTTGTGATTGTTATTTAATTATTGATCAATCATAAGGAGATGAATTGAAGAAAACCGTGAGTCGAAAGAGTATTGATTAAAGTTGTTATATGTGTTTATTTTGAGAGAGTGGGTGAGATATTTATGGTAGATAGTATGATGTATTTAAGAAATTTAATTAATTATATCATCATAGGTTTATTCGACTCCACATGCCCGGTAAATTCAATTCAGATTATCTTAGCGAGAAATATATAAAGTCGAAAAAAGTATTAGACAGGAGCTAATATCTTAATGAGATGTAAAAATAAATATATATTGTTATAGTAAAAAGGAATCAGTAATTTGAAATTCCACTTAATGCTAAATTGCTTTTTCATAGAATAATTCGCGTCATATAATTGAGAGTTAGATGGTGCATGTGAGTCAATAGAATCATTATGATAAAAGTAAAGAATATAAATTAATATTATCTCTCGTAGGTAAAGCATAATAAGACAGTACTAACCTAATTGAGGAACACCACATTGTAACAGATAAAGAAGAAGACGAAAGTCGCTATCACGAGTCATACAACAGCATATATACGTACCGTGATAAATTGAGAAAATGCAATGTCGCAAATTATGATCATAACAAGATCTATAATTATAACATATATTAATATATATATATATAATATATATATATATATGATATATATTAATATATTATATATATATATACTAATATATGTATTATATATATATTATATAATATTATTATAATATTAATTATATTATTATATATTATATATATATTATAATAATATTAATATATATTAATATATAATTATATTATATATATATAATTATATATTTATATATATTATATATATATATATATAATTTTTGATTTGCCCTACTCCAAGAATTTTGACAAGAGCCGCCACTTGATGATATATATAGATATAGTATATATATATATATACTAATATATATATTATATATGTATAATTATATATATTATTATATTATTATATATTGTATTATATATATATAGTATTTAGTATAGTAATATATATATATATATATACTAGGTATATATATATTTATATATATATTATAATATATATATATATAATATATAGTATTATATACTATTTATATAATATATATGAATATTATATATATATATATATAATGTATATATATTAATATATATATATATATATATATATTATATATATAATTAATATAAATATATATATAACTATATATATATATAGTATATATATATATATATATATATATATATATATAGTATATATATTAATATATATATATATATATATATATATATATCATATATATATATATATATATATATATATATATATATATATACTATATACTATTTGTGAACTGACCACAAACACAAAGCGAAAATGTATTAATTATATATTTTAGGATTCTGCAAATGCTGTTAAAGGCATTTGTCAGAATTGTAATAAATCTGAGTGAACTGCTCAAATATGAAACTTGGATGAAGAAATGTATTTTTGATGTTATAATAAAAGGAGCAAAAATGTTTCCTCTTTAATTCTTCTTATCTTTTTAAGTCAAGTAAATATACTTATTGAAAATAACCAACTCAAACCTTGGTACATTTTTATTATCAAATATCACAATTTTCTTTTCTAGAGATCATTCTCTCTCTAAGCAAATTTATTAAAGGATTAGACGTTTAGAGAAGACTTTAAAAGATTTTCATACCACCCCAATTGCTTGTTCACTTTGGAATTTGGTTCAAACCCGCATGGAGTACGCGTCACTGACGAAACCACTATGCTCATTATTTCATGTACTGCTAAAGTCTGGAATAAGTACTCGGGTTTCTAAAATTATTCAATATATTTAACATTTTTTCTAACAATTGTTTTTAAATTTTTTTATATTTATATTTAAGTAAATATTAATATTTATATATATATATATTATATTATATATATATATTATAATATATATATATATATATATATATATATATATATATATATATATATATATATTGGTATAAAAAATATAACACTATATATATATATATATAATATATATATATTATTATATAATTATATATATATATATATATATATATAGTAGTATATATATTTATTAGTATATATATATATGTTATATAGTATATTATTATATGTATTATATATATATAGTATGTAGTATATATATATATTATATATATTTTCAATAAATTATTTATGCGAACTTAAAAAGCTGTGATAGAATTATAACATTCTTGTAGAATGTGTAAGTGCCTGTTAGAAACTGATAACTCAACTGGATAACAACCGAGCAAAGATTGGTACTGAGGTAAAATTATATTAAAATTTATTAGCATTGAATTACAATCGAACTAACAGCTGAATTAGTAAGCTATACATGATTGAATAAATTAAACCAGAGTTTTAAAACTAACTCTTTCTGAAATAAATTACAAAATATTTATATTTTAAACACACAGCACATCACACACATATAATATATATATATAATATATATATATATATATATTATGTATATATATATATAGTATATAATATAGTATATATATATAATATATATATATATTAGTTATATATTAATATATATATTAATAGGTATATATATATATATATATATACGTATATATATATATTATATATAGTATATATATATTATAATATATATAGTATATATATATAATATATATATATATATATAGTATATATATATATATATATACTATACAACATACCATACATACTACATATATCTATGTGTACCTTAACTACACATAAGTATACATTAATTGATAATTTCAAATGGTATGTTGTTTTATAAATATTTTAATATCTCGCTTAAGGGTGTAAACATGTACGTTACTATGTGAGTATTTATTTCAATATGTGTATAATAATATATATATATATAAGTCTTTGCATTATTAAAAACTATTACTTGTTATGATTATTATTAATTATAATAAATTAATTCTAAATTCATTATTAACTAGGATTATTAAAAATAATTATAAAAATTTGCACTATTACATTTACGATTATTTTTTTATTGTTATACTTTATTAACTAAAATTATATAATTATGTGAATCTTACAGAGGTTTTCTCTAAATGGAATGAAATCTCTGATAGATGAAATTGGAATTAAATAATTAACAATGCTTTCAGATTACTGCAATTCTATCTGAATGATATAATAATTAAGATAATCTGTGATAACAATAATAAAATTGATTTTTAAATTAAGTAATTAAAATTGTTTGAGATTGTAAAAATTTCTTTGAGTTATTTATCTGATAATATTAATTAATTAATTTCTTTAGGGTTTTACTAAAATTTAAAATTTGAACAATACAATTTTAATTCTAATAAAATTTCAATGAATATCCTTTTAATTAGATCTTTCACTTTAAAAATTAATTCTTAATTGTTTAAATGTATTCTATGATTGTGATTCAAGTGATGGCATTGTAAAGAAGAATTGTCATCACTGGTGTTTAATGCATATTTATATTGTGCAATTCTACTGGACAAGTCCGAGCTCTCACCAATGTAGACCGAATCACAGTCTTTGCATAGTATCTTATAAATACCCGCTTGTGTTTTAATGAATATATTAATGAAAATTATATAATTGAGAATTTTGTTAGCAACGTAATTTTAAGAATAATAATAATGTGATAGAGTCCTTCAACACCTGGAGAAGTATGACTACAAGACATGCTCTTTAGCTGCGCAACTAGGGATGGAGGCTGCAGAGCTACAGAAAGGCACTCAATAACGTTGAAATCATTCAAATAATGAAAACAAAGATATTATGACGTTATATTTCAAGTCAAACTCATCAAAAAGAAGGTATTTGAAACGAATGTATCAAATTCGGAAATGAATTTTGTCGGACTCAGAAATTTACGAATAGAAAACTCGCTGACCAACTACTATTTATTCTGGAATTGAAAGAAATCGAAAATACTGTCCAAACAGAGTCCCTCGAAACTGCATTGCCTAAAAGAAAGGAAAAAATAGTAATACTAAAGAAAAGTAGATGCTTCTAGAGCTGCAGAATAAACATCAATACAGCAACAAGGTCATCAACTGAATGTGAAACAAAGGGAACTCCGGGAGAAGATGAATAAAGGGAATGAATGTTAAAGGTGGCCAACACTAAAGCTAGTCAAAAAGAAAGATATTACTCAGGCACTCGAAAACCTTAACAAAGCAGTGAAAAAAATTATGAAGTGACTTAAGGACGGACAAACCAACTGATAAATAGTGCTGCAGCAGTAATAACTGAAGAACTTGGATACAAAAACAAACCTGCAGTGAAACAACAAGGGAAAATGCTAATGTGAAAAGACGACTACAAAAAAAAGCTTACAAATTGAAAACAGATGCCAGGAAGCAAAAAATGTATGCGGGAAAAAAATTGAAGAATGAAAAAGTTAAAGAAAACTTGATAAAGAGATATCAGCTTAGAATGAGGAGGGTTAAAAAGCATTGAAAAAACAAATTAGCAAATTATTTCATTTTCAAAAAAGATCACAAAATTAGAATATGGAGGCCAACGATACAAGAAAAATCAAAGAACTATAAGTATTTCTACCAAAGCATGAATGTATACTTTATTAAAATACTGGGGACACCAATACTGAAGAAGTGATCCAATTTTGTTTAAGCCTATTGGATAACCATAAAGTTTACAACAAGAATGCACTATGTGCACATTATTATTATTATATTATCATTATTATTATTATTATTATTATTATTATTATTATTATTATTATTATTATTATTATTATTATTATTATTATTATTATTATTATTATTATTATTATTATTATTATTATTATTATTATAATAATTATTATTATTATTATTATTATTATTATTATTATTATTATTATTATTATTATTATTATTATTATTATTATTATTATTATTATTATTATTATTATTATTATTATTATTTCCTCTGTCGGAATCAGAAATAATGTAAGCTAATTATTTTGAAGATCACTATTTTCTTAAATTATTCCCTTATCGGCGAGGGCCTTCAAACATGTGCAGACCTGATCCTCGGTGGAGGAACTAGTAATACCATTACACTCAGTAACTGCAAATGATATATATATATATATATATATATATATATATATATATATATATATATATATATATATATATATATATATATTGTTAGTTATATATATATATATATATATATATATATATATATATATATATATATATATATATATATATATATATATATATATATATATATATATTAGTGATGGACCGGATGTCAAAATTTGACTGTTTGCGGATGCGGATGCGGATGCGGATCTTAAAGAAGAGGAGGATGAGGATGCGGATGCGGATGCGGATGCGGATCTTAAAGTAGATGAGGATGCGGATGCGGATGAATTAAAATTATATATATATATATATATATATATATATATATATATATATATATATATATATATTTATATATATATACAACAACTGACATATATATATATATATATATATATATATATATATATATATATATATATATATATATATATATATATATATATATATTTTACAGTTGTCACCACCACTCACGGGCAGAGCCCTATTCAGGGAGGGGGTGTTGCACGCCAAAATTTCATCCGCTAGCGCAAATTACGCAGATGAGCACAGACGCAGGCTTTAAAGTGAGGGAGATTAAATTCAGCAGGAAACACAGAAGATGGAAGAGAATTCCACAAAACAGAGGTGGCAGGAAAGAAGGAAGCACCGCAGCGAACTAGCCTGGAGTTACCAATATCTACACAAAACTCGTGCACAGACACAGCACCCCTTGTGCTACGAGGGCGTCGTAAAGGTGGTGGTACGTGAGTGGTAAGTTCCCTCGAACACCTGTCGCTGCGGTACCTATAGAAAAGAGATAAAGTACCAACATCGCGCCGCAAAGATAGAAGGTCAAGTGAACTGGAAAGTTTTGACTCGACCCTGTCCAAAAGCCGGGTGAAACCAGAGCCCCCAGATATGAGAACAGTACTCCATACAAGGGCGGATGAGACCCTTGTATAGCTGGAGTAACTGAGAAGAGAAAAAAAGTCTCGCAGTCTAAACAGAACTCCCAGTTTCTATGAGGCCGCCCTAGCAACCGTTGTGATGTGAGGTTTCCAAGACATTTTTTTTGTTTATGTTAAGGCGAAGGATGTTTATATTGTCAACAGGAGAGACGAGAGAACCGTCGAAAGATATAGGAAAGTTAGAAGGGGTTTTAGAGAGGGAGATTTGTAGAAGTTGAGTTTTTAAAAAATTGAATTTCACAAGGTTGAGACGACCCCAATCGGAAATTCTATCCAGATCAGCGAGAATAGAATCGGAAAGGTTAAGACGAGAGGCAATTCTAGAAGTAAAAGAAGGAGTAGAATTGAAATGAGTTGAAGAGCGAAGGGTCGAGTCATCGGCATATGAGTGGATAGAGTTAGATGTGCAGGTGAGAAGATCATTAATGAAAAGTAAGAATAAAGTACACCACTATTGACAGAAAAAGAAGAAGTCGCTCCATCAACCACAGCCAATATTGAGCGACTTGAAAGAAAGCTAGACAAAATTAAGCAAAGAGAAGGAGGAAACCCAAAGGAGGGGAGCTTGGAGAGTAGTGACGCGTGCCATGCCCGGTCAAATGCTTTGGATATGTCAAGCGCCACCACGCAAGTCTCCCAGTAGTTCCTAAGGGCGGAAAACCATAAATCGGTTAAATAGGAAAGTATATCGCCAGTAGACCTTGAACGCCGAAAGCCGTACTGGCGATCGGAAAGAAGAGAATGAGATTCCAGATGGTCTAAGAAGTGAGAGTTAAGAAGGGTTTCAAAGATCTTAGATAGAATACAAGTGAGAGCTATAGGGCGATAGTTAGAAGGATCAGAGCGGCTTCCTTTTTCGGAATAGGTTGGACATGTGCGTGCTTCCAACACTGAGGGAAAGTGCTAGTATTGAGACATAGAGAATATAGTTGAATGAGGGGCGGGGTCAGCAAAACTCTGGGAG
>JABUQX010030039.1:32500-34907 GCA_015478945.1 Trachelipus rathkii
TATGTTTTTATCATTACTTTGTGTTATAATTTTTCCCCATTATTATTATTATTATTACATATATATATACATATATACATACATATATATTATTTATATTATATTATTATTATTATTATTATATTATTATTATTATATTATTATTAATATTATTATTACATATATATATATATTATTAGTTATTATTATTATTACATACATATAAATAGCATATATATATATATATATATATATAATCATATATATATATATATAAATATATATATATATATTGATATTATATATATATATATATATATATATATATATATATATATATATATATATATATTATTATTTATATAATATATATATATTATTATAATATATATATAGTATACTAGTTAATATTGTGTAAAATTTAGTATAATATTCCTCTTTGCATAAATATAAGATAATATGTGTCAATAAACATTTCACCGAAAATGCCTCGTTTCCAAGATACAAGGTGATGAAACTTATGTGGGACATATCTGATATATTCCATTGCCCGTCCCGTGCCACATCTCAACCTTTAATAATAAGCACAAATATACCGTAGGAAAGGTTACCTACCTGTTATTTACTAGTTCCGTATCTCGCTTCATTTATACATATACTAGTCCGTGTCGCGTCAAGTTCTGTGTTCAAGTGTTGCTCATATTTTCAAAATGAATTACACAAATAGTGAAATGTGCGATATGCATTTTGTTTACTGTCGTACGAACGGTAATTCATTAGCAGCCATGCGTCTCTATGAAGAAATGTACCCTAATCGTGTCATCCCGCATCATACTATGTTTGCATGTCTCCATCAACGTCTTAGAGAAACAGGAAGTTTAAAAAAATTTACTAATAGAAACGGGCGACCTCGCACAGTATCAACTCCAGATGTCGAAGAACAGGTTCTCCAAGAACTTGAGGACAGTCCTACAACAAGTACCAGAAAGATTGCTGCAACACTACATGTAAGTCATTTGACAGTTTTCAGGGTATGAAAAATCAACTTCTGTACCCTTATCACATCCAACGAGTGCAGGCACTTGTACCAACAGATTTTCCTGCAAGAGTAGCTTTGTGTCGATTGCAGACAATCCTCACCATTTAGCAGAAATATTGTTTACCGATGAGGCAAATTTTTCCAGAGACGCCATATCGAACTTCCACAGCAATCACATATGGGCTGATGAGAACCCACATGCAATAGTTGAAAGCCGCCATCAACACCAGTTTTCATTGAATGTATGGGTCGGAATTGTTGGCAACCATTTGATAGGTCCATTCTTTTTACCAGCGAGGCTTACTGGAGACGTTTATCGCCAATTTCTTGAACATGACTTGCCTACACTACTGGAAGACGTCCCATTACAATTAAGATCGAAAATATATTTCATGCACGACGGCGCTCCAGCTCATTTCAGTTTAGTTGCTCGTAACTATTTGAACACTGTATATCCACGCCATTGGATAGGTCGAGGAGGTACACAACCTTGGCCTCCGCGGTCTCCAGACCTAAATACATTGGATTTCTTCTTGTGGGGTCACCTGAAACATTTGGTTTATACAGCAACAGTTGAAAGTCCCGAAGAATTAAGGGCTCGCATAATCGCATCTTGTGACACAATTCGGCACACACACACGGTATATTTGAACGTGTCCGCCAATCAATGCGTCGCAGAATAGAGGCCTGTATTGCCGCTGGGGGTGCTCATTTTCAACATTTGTTATAACCTTAGTGCACCATTGCTTCGTACTATTTCTGTTGTATATTTTCTTCTGTGCAGTAATGTATGTATTCTTATAATTAAATAAATTGAATGAATTTGTTAATTACCTTTCCAAATTTAGTTTACTGTTTATTGTAACTTAATGTTTAAATAGGTTTCATCACCTTGTATCTTGGAAACGAGGCGTTTTCGGTGAAATGTTTATTGACACATATTATCTTATATTTATGCAAGGAATATCATACTGAATTTTTTCGCAATATTAACGATACACCCTATATATATATATATTATATATATATAGAAAAAAAGAGTATATATATATATATATATATATATATATATATATATATATATATATATATATATATATATATATATATATATATATATATAAATATATATATATATATACACATATATATATATATATATATATATATATATATATATATATATATATATATATATATATATATATATATAGTACATAGATACATATATATATATAGATATTTAAATATTATATATATATATATATATTTATATATATATATATATATATATATATATATATTGAATATGCACGAAAACGCGAAAGCGTTTCACGATAAATATGAACGAAGCTGCACCAAACTAACCGAAACTTGAAGCACGTAACA
>JABUQX010030040.1:0-12500 GCA_015478945.1 Trachelipus rathkii
GCCTAACGTGGTTCTGAGAACGTGAGTAAATAAATATCTAGTATACCTCTCATAACTCACAGAAAGTACTTATATTGATTCTCAGTTCACTTTCACAGTATAATTTAGGGTCTGGTATGTATCTTGAGCAGGGTAAATTAGAATGCTTAGGGCGTTCTATCATTTCGTCTATATCAAACTTTCACTACTAGACAATGAATGGTGGAGGTTATACTTAGAATCAATGACGTGATATATATATATATTATTATAATAATAAAATTAATATATATATAACTCATTATATACACTATATTAGTACCATTATTATGCATATATAAATTAAATATATATATATATTATAATATATATTATTAATATATATATATATATAATATTAAAATATTATTAATATATATATTAATTATTATATATATATATAAATATATATATATAATATATATATATTAAGTATATTAATATATAATATATAATATATATATATATATAATATATATTAATATATATATAATATAATATATTTAAGTAGCGAGTTCTTTTAGCATCTTTCAATAATTTAGAAGAAGTAAACATATACTCACTTAAATTTAGAGTTCTATAAATTCATCCAACCAGTGATTCAGGTATATATAGGTAACAAAATTTAATTAATGTACTATTCACTCCATGGATTGCCATAACGGTATAATTTAAATTGAAAATTTAATATATATTTGATAATAAAGTGAAATATAGATTATTTTGAGATAAACTTTTTTTTAATCTCTGGTAGATGAATTTTGATGAACATATATAAAAAACAACCAAGTTTAAGAGCTCGTCATCAAAGTCATTATTTATATCCAAATCTTAATGTATAAATGATGAAATTTGAGACTAGGTGGGCTAAAATTATATTATCTGTCAATCTCTAACCTACTACAAAATATAATTTGATCACTTGGTAGAATTTATTTATTTTATAATTAAAACTAATTAGATTAATAATTACTATCACTTTTAAATAGAAGATCTCATCCTCAATATCGTTTCAAAATTTTGGATCACATAAATGCCATTTGAGTTACTCACCAGCTAGAGTAAATAAGTTATCTTAATATTACTTACATACATTTTTTGTGACCTTTTTCACAAATTTTATTTATATCTTTTGGCAATGATAATTAGTAAAATCAAACGGTAATATAAATATATATTATCCAATTATATAGAATAAGAGATTTTAAGGAAAAAAAGGGCACGAAAATTTTAAATATGAATATATTTATATTCCTAATCAATAATAAGGCATTATTTAGATTATTTTCGAGTAAAATTTTTAGTAAAATTACGTGGTATGATTTTTATTTATAAATATTATATATATTAACAGCATGAAATTATATATATATATATTATATATATATATTATAATATATATATATATAATATATATATTATATATATATAGAGATATATTATATACTAATATATATATAAATATATAATATTATATTATCTTAATAATATATTACATATATATATTAATATATTAATATAATATATATATATACTTATAATATAATATAAATAAATAGTATATATTATATATTATATATTAATATATATATATAATATAATCTCTTTTTTAAATATATTTTTTATTATATTTATTTTGTCAGAAAGTTGGTAAAAAGTATATTTTTTTCTCATCTATAGATAACCGATTCTAAATCTGAATTGTGAGGATACTGAAAATGAATTTTGTCTAAGTATCTTATTGTTTTGTGATTTTGAGTTCTACACGAGATATAATTAAATTACGTTACCCAGGAATATATATAAATGTATACAAATAAAGTATCAGGATAAGTATGTTTCCTAGTTTAGCGTAATTTGATAATAAAAAGGTTTAGGTTAGATTAAGTTAGGTATATTATGTTTCAATGTAATAGACACGGCTATACCATAGTGAAAACACCTTCAATAAGGCTGATATTTTTCACATTCAAAGTATATAATAATTAATGTTATAACCCGCACAAATTTAATTAAACAGTTAACGATAATCACCTGTGGTGATTTTTAAAATAACGTATAAGATATTTTCGCACTTCATCACTTTGGAAGTCACCTACATTATATATAAATAATAGCCATAATTAATATATACTTAATATATATATATAATATATATATACCTTAATAAATATATATATATATATTATATATACTATATATATATATTATATATAATATATATATATATATATATATTAATTATAATAATATATATATATATATATTAATATACTATATATATATAATTATATATATATAATAATATAATTAATATATATAATATCAAGTGAGGCGGTAATACATAGGGTAGGTTAGGTGTAGGTATGACTCTATCACCTATACAAATATTTTTTGAGTCTTTTTGATAACAATAATATATATAAATTAAATGGATATAATATAGTTATTATACAATAAACTATATTTACAACATTTATTGAAAGTGATAAAAAAAGAAACTGATTTAATAATAAATTAAATATTTATAAGTAAATATTATAAACTACCATATTAGCAATAGCGATTTAATATATTAAACTTAATTTATATCAATTGAAATTTGCACTCATTACCACTCTGTTCATAAAGTACGTAAATTTATTTGGAGCTATAGCCGTACGTGGTATTTATTATCTCATATTATTCATAATATGATTAGTATATATGACCAGGCTCAATAACATATTATTACCTATATATATATATTGCCAGTACGAAACAAAAAATGCTGAGAATCTACACGAGAACGAAACTTTTCGACTATCAAGGTGTAAAAAACGTACGAATGATAAATTTATTTAGAATTAAAGATATTTTGTGAATACCTCTTCTCTCTCTCGTCTTCATCTCTCTCTCTATTCTCTCTTATCTCTATCTACTCTCTCATCATTCATCATCTATCTCTATATAATCTCTCTTCACTCATCTCTATCTATATATATATATTAATATCTCTCTTCTCTATCTCTCTCTCTCTCATCTCTATCTCTCTCTATCCGTCTTATATAATGAATATATTATAAATATGAGAAGAAGAGAGTAATAGATATAGGTAGATGAAGAGAGAGAGAGAGAGAGTAGTAATGATAAAGAGAGAGTATTAGTTGCAAAATGAATAATTTATACTTTTAATTTTCTTTATTTATTTTGTACTTAATAAAGTAAGATATTAAATTTTAAATTGGACTATCGGAAATCAATAACTAGTTTCTTTTTTGGTAATGATTTTGGTTTTTAAGTAGTCTTATCTATTTAAACCTAAGAATATTATATATATTAATACTCACTTATACTCCTATCAAACCACTGAGCCTTTTGAATTCTATACGAGATACGCAGCCCTACTTGATTTATAACTGTCAATAAATAATTATAATAATAAAAATAATAATACACTCATATATATAATTATAATAATAATGAATTAAATATAATTAAAATAATATAATAATATTAAATTATATAAATTATTAATAATTAAATAATATATAATATAATATTATAATTAAAATAATATATATAATAATTAATATAATAATAATAATTAGAAAATAATAATATTTCATAATAATTGTAATTAAACATATTTATTTTAATTAATCTAAAATTAATAATAATTATAAATTAATAATTATATATAATATTATATACAATAATAATAATAACTAATAATAAATAATAATATAATAAAAAAATAAAATATATAATTATACTAATATAACAAAAAGCAATCATAATATATAATAATAATAATAATAATAAATCTATATATTTTATACACGATTCAACTGGAAATATAAATTAAATATATAAATAATAATATATATAATAATTAATAATAATTATAATGAATATTTATAATAATAATAATATATAATTAAATGTTTGAAGGATAACAATTATATTTATTGATTTCATTTTTTCAGTCACTATTTATAAATAATATATTAAATATATATTTAACCAGTAATTTATATTATATAAATATATATTAAACATTTTATATATATATTTTATATTATATATTAAAAATATATATTATTAATAAATATATATATATATAAACTTATAAATATTAATTACTATTATATAATATATATATAATATATCATATTTAATTTATGAGTAGTGGTATAAAAAATATATTCTCAACTACGCATTAAATAGCGAGTATAAAGGTCCTGATATTGTAATATATGTCAAAAATATTCATACTTGTGCCACGAACTCACACATACCCGCCTTATAAATATACCCACAACAATCCCCCCATGATATTATTTACAAATATAAACAATACTATTACTTCTTATTCATTTTCAACTTAGCTCAGATGAGCTTGATATACATATATAGACATTATATTACTGTAAGCGTAAAGACATATTCTTAACATATAACTACTCCTCATCAAAGACCAAAATCATCAAATACCTTCACAACTACCCTATCTTACTATCAAATTAAAGGCAAAATGTAAATAATAAGAAAATTAAAAGAAAGATTAAGGGTAGGGAGCCAGGAGTTTAAAGACTTTCGGTATCTCTCCCTATATTACTCTATAATCATCTCTCTCTCTTCTCTAAATATATATATCATATTATAATATATATATATATATATATTATATATAAATATATATATATATATATATATATATATATATTATATTATATATATATTAAAGTGCTATAGACTATTATAGCCATAACTTTTTATATTACTAAACACTCGATTACGCCTCACTAACTCTCTCTCTCTCTCTCTATTAATATAATTAATATTAATAATAATTATAATTAATTAGTGAGTAGTAAATGTACCGATAGTTATCGGTCTATGAGGTACCATTATTTTCTTATTAGTATATCTAGTGATAGTAGTGAGTATATTGATTAAATATAATATGTAGACCTAGATATACTATTATCTTAACTTATTTATTTGAGAAGTGATAAGTACATATATGTAAAAGATACAATATATTTAAAATGATTTCAAATAATCTACACTGATATCAACATTTGGAAAATAAATACATGAAATGTGTTTCCTTGTCACTTATCTACTTAAACATTTTCTTTATCCTTATACATTTCTCAGTTTGGAAATAGAATCATATCGTTTGAGTGCATTAATCTTATATAGTGTCTAGAGCCAGTCAACGTATAACGTTCACTAAATTGTATTACAGAGGAATTGGTGGAATTGCTCCGCGAGATTTCGACAGATCGCGAGCATGACTGCCGCCATTTTAATCATTTCCCTGCGATTATATTCTATGTCTGTATGATTTCTATAGCAGTATAATTTCTGCAAGAGATGCTTGAGCAGGTGAGCTATTGGTAGTGAGAAGAGATGGTTCGAGGATGCTAGTAAGGGAGGGGATTGTATTAGAGGATAAATATTGTGACGTATGATAAAAGCTCGTGTATTAAAAATGGAGGTAATAGGGAGTTAGTAAGTATGTATGTTAGAGATACAGAATATACCTCGGTGTTGATTATAGATAGATAGGTGAGCCAGTACTTGGTAAACAAAGTATGTACTGAGTTATATAATTATTATAGGAATATATAATGTTGGATATGATAAAGTAGGAATGGAGATGATGCAGAGTGTTAATAGTATGGAGTATATAAAAATATTAGTGAAATTGGCAGGAAGGTGGCTGTAGCTTAAATTAAATATCGTTATGGTGATAAGGAAGAGGACTAAGTCATGAGTAGCTGACTATAGGGTCTTACTAATGAGAGCATGTTTGTTACCATTATATGTAGTTAATATGACAAATATATATATATATTATTAGCTTAAGTGATACTTTCAGAGTTTATTACTTTGGAATACAATAGACAGGTTAATATATGGTATAGATCTAAAGTTTAATGTGTTCAGATGGACAATCTTAGGGGCGTTAAGGTGTGAAAGGATTTGAATCAAAGACGAAGAATGAATCGATTATTAAGAGGAAGAGTTTAACAATTATACAATGTGGTGTGAGATGAAAGTGGAGTGCATGAGTTCGAGAGAATAATTCTTAAAAATTAGATCCGCAAGTCATAACGTTGAGGTGGTTTGGTATCTATTGTGTTGGGAATTGTGTAGGGAATGGAATCGACATCGAGGAACTATGTTAAGACGCAACATGTACTTGCAACATGTTAAGATGAGAACAGAGGGCACTGATAGTAATGTGGTGATATGTCTTTTTTGGTGGAGTATGTAAGTTCAGGAGATATGATAACGTCCCTGGTTGTCGCAGAATATGCGTCATCAGGACAGATTACATGTTAAGAAGAAAATGTGGGAGAAACTCTGAGAGGTTAAATAGGCAATAAACGTACCACAAGTATTCGAAATTTGCGTGAGTAGACGCGAGAGTGGCGTGAGACACGAACAAAATCATGTGTAAGGGAGATTGTTTACTTCTGTTGGGCACACGCAAGAGGTTGTTCAGCAAGAATTAAAGGTCATTAATAGGGAGTCTGAACTTGGTGAATAATAATCTGCTCGAGCAAGGACAGGGTAATGGTTTGTGTCGCCAAGAACACCAACCTAGGCACCACAGGGGATGAACCCTACAGCTTGACGATATGCCATCAGTGAGGAGTACCGTCGCGGTCCCTAAGCATCTAGGTGGATTTTCCTGACTGCGACGGTTCTATACTTATAGGTATTGTGAGGGGGCGGACAAGGCTGATGCTTTTCCTTTCGACTTGTGTCATATTCTTCTTACTACTTTTCTTTCCGGCTGCTTGTCACGGCACCTTACCCGCAATGCTTCCAGTTACCTCATTCAGATGATCTCAACTCGTACCGTATCATTCTGCGGCGAAATATAAATTAAGGAACTAGAGAGAGATTGACAGAACAAGATGAGGTATATAACCCCTACGTCTATGACCAATAGTATCAAATGATCACTGACTATTTGAAAATACATCAACATCTAATTGATATGTTCACTATAATCATGAAATCACACACGTGAAGGAGCCTTAAGGATTACTTGTCGAGAGTATACTTAGAAGACTCTCACAATACAGACTCGAATTGTTGGCTCTAGGCTTCAGGCTGGAATCTATTAGAGTAATAAGGCGTAAACTAATTAGTTTATTTAGAGGTACAGACAGAGACAGTTTTGCAAATATTATTTGTCACGTCAGTAAAAGATGTACATTTGAGTATATTGACTTATAGTGTAATGAATGGTTATTTTGGACATGGAGCAATTGTGATGATAACATATATATATATTAGAGCATTATAAAACCAGCTCAAGTATGCACCCGTTTGATTGATTAATCCTCCAATATGTTGACATAACATTGTATTGAGGTAATTCTTTTGATAAATTTATTTATATATATACGTTATTTCGCCTTGAGAATGTCGCGTGTCAGACAATATTCTACAAATTAACATAAGAGATAGCGAAACGTAGGAAATTTAAGTGATTGTTCTATAATTAAACCTAGTTGAGTACACAACATTTAAATGCACATTTTGTGGGACCTGAAGGTCATTGGACTATTAACATGCATGCAACAGGAATATACACAAAAATTTCTGCTGCTACTATCTGCGTAATGTAGATAGCCTATCGTAACAAATGTAAATAAAATCACTACAATTCGGAAATAAGTGGCTCAAAGACATAATTTCAGTCCTGGACCTATAAAACCATTAATATCACATGAAATAACCACTTGTTATTAGAATCCGCAAGTATATTATGTCTATTCCTTACCACTCACCAATGTCACTCAGTTAAATACTATAGGGTATTATGATTGAAATATTTGTATAAGCTCTTGAACAAATAGAAGGTATTCATTCTTGCCATCCGGGAATAACCAATTTCACAATTCAGTGAGGCATAGAATAAAAGATAGGGTTTTTATTTGATTGGCCTCCTCAGGTACCAATTAAAGAGCAAGTCTTCCGGATGGAGAAGTTTCGAAATGAAAGTGTTCAGAAGACAAAAATGAGCTGCTCTAAAGCAATTCAATCAAGATGGATTGGACTCAGTAGTTATTGGTTACTTCTATGAAATATATGAGAAATGCTGAAATACATTAATAGAATCGAGATTGTAATCGAGTCCCGAATGGCTGGATATTATTGCTTATCGTTGCACTAATAGTTTGCAATATGTCTTTAAACTAACAACTTAATGACTCAACATCTGGAACTTTCTATTCACCACTCACCAAAACCTTGACGCAATTAGTATGACAGACAGGGCAGGGGTGAAAGGCATCTCTCATTCACCATGAGTAAGTCTCTGATAGTATTTGGTAAATATAGAGCGTCTGTCACTCTGTTTCTAGTGCGGAGTAATATAGCGAATATGTAAATGTATATATCGACGTTGACTAATACATTTATTAATAGGTGGGTTTTACTCTCCGTTATCTAAGAAAGAAAACATTCCACATAGCCGGAAAGTTAATCTGTCGCTTTAACATTCATCGTATCGAACAGAGTATAGACCGATTAAAACCACAGAATTCTTATCTTACAATAGTGTGTGTAGCGCACTATAAGATAATATAATACATAAGTTATACTGTCTTTTACATTATATGCAGATTATGTAACATATATGTATAACATATTAAAATATGATATTAAAGCGTAATAAGTGAGACTATAAGTGAGACTAGTTTATGTTTGTCTCTATGATACACATTGTAGAGACCAGAGCATACTTGTTGTTGCTTTTTATGTACCAGTATATCACTAGCTCATAAGTAAAAGTGAACGTGAAAAAAATTAAAACAATATATGTGCTCTGTGAGACAATAGCCTGATTATTAATTAAATTAAACACAATATATCCAGTTTCGATATTGAAGGAGGTCTGATCCGAGTAAAGAAATTTCGAGAACTAGTTCTTTACGAGATATGTCACCTTTGCTTTAGTATAATAACCGTATCTATCAGCAAGAAATAGAAATCTCCCAATTCGACGCGAGTGTATCATCCAACTATACAGAACTATCAAGCGCGAGTGAATAAGAATGATTACAATAGTTTGCATATGTGTAGTCGAGTAAGATCATAGTCTTCGCGGCTCGACACAAAATAATAAAGAGTCGCCTAGCACAAGGAGAGTTTGCGACATCGATGAGGCGTTATTCCAGAGACATATCCCTACGCAGACAGCACTAGCACTAGTATCAAGTGAATGTGACTAGTGTGCGTCGTTAGTGACGTGTCGCTCACACATAGCTAGATCTATAATAACTGAGCAGAAGTGACAGGAGTAGAAGCTATTTTCTGGATATTCGTTAAGACTCAATTGATAAAATGTCTATGGAAGCCAATGTAACTGCTCAAATCTTGATCTTTACTATCGCATTGCCATATAGTATATTAACGTCTTAAGCCGATCTCATCTGAAGAAAAACACGCTGACAGTAGAGTCGCAGTCCACAGGAGACTCAAAGAGCGACACGAGTCAATATGAGCTAGATACAGTGCAGTAGAAATGAGAATGAGATGGACTGATGTGCCTCTTTGCGCTGAATAAACACATGCGGAGAGAGAAGTAGACACTAGGAGACCGCTGAGAGAACAAAGAGTTGAACTGTACCTATTCAGTGAAGTGGTGGGGACATGCAAAGTATAGTGGACACAGGCCTCGAGGTGTTTCCTTCACTTAAAATTATATCACCTGTACTGCGAGAAAATGATATCACGCGCGTCCCACAAGCTATACGGTACACGAGAGAGCTGAGTATAGGGCTCGCAAAATCGTTCATGTCGTGAGGAGAGTGATGTATAATGATAAGAGCGACACCTTCACAACAAAGCGATCGAACAACAGCCTTGAGGAGAGAGAGAGGAGAGTTTGTGGTGCACGATCTAGCAGAGTAATTGCTGATATATAATAGCCTGGATATCCGAGCAATCAATTGAATAGATCGAGTTATTCTTATACTCATATTGCACATGTGGCAGTGTATGTTATGTGTCTAGACGATGACCTCTAGATCGTAGTTAGTTAGTTTTAGCGATATGTGGTCCACTCATCTGTTTCGATACACAAATGGAGGTCGGTTGATTATTTTGACTCTATTTGTTCATTTACAATGCTGTGATACTTTGAGGAGTGTTCGGAAATACGCGCTTATTTGATGCGCTTAGTTGAACATTATCGAAATCGTGCTTTTAGTTATTGATGCCACGCAAGTGAAGATGAGAATATCTTCTTTGTCAAAGACGAGTGCACACAATAGTCAAAACATAAAAGCTAGTAGGTATGACAGGAACGTTTGTTGAATATTCTCACTAGGTATCCTTAGGCGAAACATTGATAAGCTGTTGTGTACGAGAGCGTCAGAATTCAACTCTCGTGAAATAAGCAGGTCGCTATCACTCACGAAACGTTAACAAATAAATGGTGTCATTCAATTATTTATTCAACTCAATTAGCTATGTTAGAGTGATGATCTTTGTAGATAAATCATATGAGCTAAGCCTATTAATTAGAATTATGAAAGACCATCACCAATATATCTCACATTGGAGCTTTCCGACACTAACGATACGAGACAAGATCAGTAAATGGTAATGAACCGACATAGATACTTTCCGAGATCGTACTCGAGGGAAATGCCAATCCTAGATGTTGCACTCTAGCAGACATCCAGATGTTCTACCATCTTATTGACGTAGCGGGAGTCATTCTTATTAATTATGCCATGGATACGCTATCTAAGAGTTCGAATAGTCACCAGCGTACGCAATGCCGAACTCTCCTATCGGCTTCCCTCACAAAAAAATAGAGTATCACGGTATTATGGAGAGGTACGGTGGAAACGCATGTATATTAGAGAGAACCAAGGTCACACCTGTTCCTCTCTAATTACTTATCAGTGATCCACCTGTTCACATTCTAACTAATTGTTTCGAGCGGAGGAATTGGATCAATTCGGCCGAATGTCATCCCCTATTCAATAGAAGAGAGGGGTCATGAGATGATTATTGAGAACATCCATGGTTCGGGAATAGTACACCTGCTGTGCTCTACAGAGAATTCCTGTACCCTCTCACCATGTTGATTTATGATTATCTTAGTTAATCTTGCTAGATAACATATAATCGCCTGTTCTCTAATTCAAACATCTGGAGAGCAACACATGGCACCTTCCTATTTTACGAGACGAGACAACAGTAGCCCTATACTGACTAATATGGATTAATCAGAATAGGTTTTTTTACTTTAGGAGGTTAATACACATAGTTGGTGTTTCTTATAATTTACAACTTATTTGAGGCCAGTTCTTATATTTTTCACTAGTCCGCAAGAGAGAATCGCAAGTTCTCAAGTAAACACCTAACGAAGAAGTTAATGACTTCATTGAACGGGCAACAGTACACAATCTCTTTTTTTCTTAGCTCCTCCAATCTTTAGCGAATTCCAATAAGAAAGTCAGAATTACTCAGGCAAAAGGAAAAACGCTCCCAAACATTAGTCTGAAACCGCGGCATAATAAACCCGTGAGCTAAGGGCATAAACACACCATTTTGACCATTGAGGAGCAAGCGTGTTAAAGTTCTCAGTATGTGGAACATAACACAATTTCTATGTTCTGAATGGATATTCTCAGTGCATGCTATATACACATCTTAAATTTGACAAGGTAGAATGTGTTAATTGCAATCGTAAACATTAAAGTAAACGATTAACGGATGTAGGAGATCATATAATTTCTTAACGTCTGTAATCCAGTTTCCGTTTCTACTTTTTTTTTGAAATTAAACGAAAGCGTATAAGAATGCTTAAACATGAAAAAATTAACGAGTTAACTAACGGATTAACGCTTTAACGCGTTAATTCCAGCTCTCACCTTATGTATTATTCATGAGTTAGTATTATATAATGTATATATATATTATAGTATTATTGAGAGAATTATATATACTATACAATTACTATTACTATTTACAGCTATCTTACTATTCCATTAATAATTTTAATTTTACCTTCTATAACTCCCTTTATCATTTATACCCAAATTGCAATATTTACAACAATCAACCCTTATTCTTCAAGACGGTAAAATACACTCCAATATATAGAGATAAATAATATATATTTATATATTATAATATATCTCCTAGTCACTTCTATATATATAATACCTCTATATACATACTATATTATACTTATTACTTTATACTCATTATTGTGTATTATATGTTATAGTTTACATAGATATATATATATATACGGTATATATATATACTATATATAATATAAATACAAGCATTCACTACGATATATACACGTGTAACTACATAAGTTATATAAAATTATAGGTTTCTCAAGTTAATTAGTTTTATGTATCTTACACTATATATATAATTTTATTCAAAACATGATAGAGTTAATATATTATAATATATTTTATATAATGTGAGCG
>JABUQX010030040.1:22500-27500 GCA_015478945.1 Trachelipus rathkii
ATTTTAATGAAAAGAGAAAATAACGAAAACCATATATCGTTATAGTGATAAGATTTAAAAGAAATTAAAAATGACACTAATCTATCTATATCCTATTAAAAATAAACAGCACGAAAAACTTACGGTTTGTGTCCATTTGTGTAAAAATGATTTGGAGCACCATATTTTTGTCAATGCGATACTTTTTACGGTACGGTCATAATAATTATTATTAATTATTAATTTTATTAATTATTATTAATTATTATTTTATTATTATTTATATTATTATATAATTATTATTATTATTATTATTATTATTATTATTATTATTAGCCTTCTTTAGTGAAAAAAAAAAGCAAAATTTAATAGAAAGTCTATTTATATATGTCCTGTTTCACCATCACAAATGTCGGGCAGTTCTTCCGCCGGGAAAACAACGGGCGAACGTAGCGAGCGCAGCGAGCGAAGGGAGCCCACCGGCATGGTGTTCTGCCCTGTTTCATCTTGGCGAACGTAGCGAGCGTAGCGAGCGGAGTGAGCCTTGCCGCCAATGCGCGAGCGTAGCGAGCGGAGTAAGCCTTGCCGCAAATGCGCGAGCGTAGCGAGCGGGGTGAGCCTTGCCGCCAATGCGCGAGCGTAGCGAGCGGAGTAAGCCTTGCCGCCAATGCGCGAGCGTAGCGAGCGGAGTAAGCCTTGCCGCCAATGCGCGAGCGCAGCGAGTGCTCAATGGACAAGCTTTGCTCCGTTAGGAAGCAAGAGATGCGTAGCATCGTTGCTTAGTACTTTCTAAAAAATCTTATCTGATAAAATTGCTGTAAAATTTGCAGTTAGTAAATATTTAGAAAACCTTAAATGAATAATAAAACACTAAAATAGCAACTAACACATTAAATTATATATATATATAAGTATGTATTTATTATATATATTATATAATATAATATTATAATATATATATATATATTATATTTATAATATAATATATATAATATATATTTATAATTATATATATATATATATATAATATGGTGAAGGTTACTGATAAGGAAGGAAAACTAAGAACTTTTAGAGGATTGTGAATTAAGCAGTAAAGTATAAGATACAAATGTAGAGCAAGTCAGATGTGTGAATTAAAAAAAAAAAATTTTTTTTTAATTTTTTATATAATTACTTCCAGAGACGCATGCTTTGTCGTGGTACTTTTTAGATCGTGCAACATTTTTTAATGGTTTGCGAGTTTAATATTTTTTTTTATTTTTTTAAAACTAATGGGAACCCCAAGGGTATCCCGCACCGATGGCAGGAGTCGGGGTCTATCCGGCCTTCCGGGGAACGAACAGGGTAGGAGCTATTTCCCCCCCTCGGAGGGTCTCGGAACCCCCGCTCTTTGGTATTTGGCCGGCGCGGGGGTCCCCCGCCCCCCCCCTCCCGGGTATGTGAAAAACGTCCCCCCCTATTGTTCGCCGTCGGTTCGAGCCCCTAGCTTGGCCGTGTAAAATACTTTATATATATACAGTAATTTTACACGGCAATGTAGGGGGCTCGGGCCGACGGGGAAAGAGGGGGACGTTTTTTCCATACCCCGTAGGGAGGGGCGAGGAACCCCCGCGACACCAAATACCAAAGAGCGGGGTTCCGGAGACCCTGCCCGGAGGGGGGAAATAGTCCTACCCGTCGTTCCCCGGAGGCCGAGAGACCCCGACTCCTGCCATCGGTGCCTTATACCCTTGGGTTCCATTAGTTTAAAAAAAATAAAAAATGAATATAAACTCGCAAACCATTAAAAATTGTTGCACGATCTACAAAGTACGCACGGCAAAGCAATGCGTCTCTGGAAGTAATTATAATATATATATATATATATAAAAAAGAAATTAAAATACTTGCTTTATGTTCTAAATATATATAGTAAACTTTTCTTCTTAAATAAACTTTTCTCTAAAGTCTATGTTTTTTCCTTCCTTTATGGTAACCTTCACCTTTATATATATAATATATATATATATATACTATATTTATATATATATATATAATATATATATATATTATATATATATATAATAATATATATATATATATATATATATAATATATATATATATACTTGAATAGGAAAAGCAATACTAGGGCCCTCCACATATTAAACTTTATTGAAATTTACAATCGTTTCGGAACGCACATTCCATCAACAGGTGAAAACACTATAAATGAAAATAATAATATTAAGTATACAAAATTCAATATATATATTTTTTTTATTAATATATGTATAGTATAGTATCCATAATCAACATCAAATGTTCATATATTTACAAGAATTGATTATAATTAGAAAAACAAAACGAAACGACGCTCTCCGAACTATATATATATATATCAAACAAAAAAAAAAAAAAATACAATTAAATGATTCGAAATTTTATATTAATATTAATGGGAAAATAAATTAAAATGGAATATTAAAGTATTAACAACACTCAAAAATCTTCAAACTCACCAGCCAAGTAGTCTCAGACATCTCCAAACTTCATCAGACTATCCAATGTAAAAGAACGTGAACTGTGCTGACTGCTTCAAGTTAAATTAGCTGTAGTAAATTTATAGAATTTTGTATACTTAATATTAATATTATTTCATTTTATAATGTTTTTACCTATTAATGGAAATTGCAATTTCCGAAACGTTGTAGTTTCAAATAAAGTTTAATATGTGGAGGGCCCTAGTATTGCTTTTCCTATTCAAGTTGAAATTCCCATCCCATAGAAGCTGGATTGACTATTATATATATAATATATATATATTATATATTATATATATATATATATATATATATATAAATATATATATTATATATATAGGTATAATATATAATATATATATATATATATATCTTATATACACTTACTTATTTTTTTAACTTTCTCGTCCTGGCCACCCTCCCTTCAGAAATGGGCCACACGTCGCTAAGAAACCCCGCCGCCGCAGTCAGCCTCCTCCCAAAGATCGCTTAGATTGTGATGTCTCAGATTGCCCAGTTAGCAGGACACTCTAGAAGGAAGTTTGTCGGGGCCTGGTTGCATTTTGTGCAGATATTTGATGTGGTCTAGTTAAGTTTAAACCTATATTTTGTAGTATAGGTTCGGGTGGTGGCCGCATCTAAGTTTGGCGAAAGATGATTCGACTGTTACAGGATTTGTTTAGAATTTGTTTGAATTTCTGGTGGAATGTTTCTAAATTTACATTTTAGTATATTGTTTGATTGTCGATTTCTTAAATAATTTTTTAGTTAGAAGGTGGTGTGTGTAATTTGTTTGGCGAAAGAAGTGGATTTCGACTTGTGCGTACAGGATTTTGTTTAGAATTTGTTTTGTATAATAAGGCTGGGGAAGAAGGAAGTTGTTTTAACCTGTTTAGTAGGGTTGGAAAGTGCATTGTGGAATGGGTGTTGGGTTGTTTGTGTTTTAGCGTAGAACTGTGTGCTTATCATTTCTAAATGTTTATTCTATGGGTAATATTTTTGTTTCTTCGTGTGAGTGTTGTTGTGGGGTTATAGTTGTGCATCCTGTTATAATTCTGAGTGCCTGGGTGGTTTGAACTTTTCTCATCTCATTATAATATATATAATATATAATATAATATAATATATATATATATATATATATATATATATATATATAGTATATATACTATCATATATATATATATATATATATATATTTATATATATTACTATATATATATATATTATATATATATATATATAATATATATATATATATATATATATAGGTATATATATAATATATATATTCTTATAGTTACATATATATATATATATATATATTTATATATATATATATATATAATATATATTATATATAATATATTAAATTCTTTATTAATTAGGTCACATTCCGGGCGGCTGCAATGATGTAAGCGTCTCTTTTTTCTCTCTTTTGGTAATGGAAAGAAAAATAGAAATATTTTTGCTTTAACTCATCTGGAACCACTTTCTTTCATAATATATATAATATATAATATATATTAATATATATTATATATATATATGTATATATATATTATAATAATATATATATATATATATATATATATATAATATATATTATTATATATTTATAATAGTATATAGGACCCTGTTAATGTTTTACGACTCCGTCAGTTTTTTCTTATTTATTTTGATTTACGCTGTATAATGATACAACAAATGAATTTAAAAATAAACTTCAAATAAATTTTAGAAAAGTTCAAATAATTTTAAATATTTTTAAAAATCACATTTATATTTAATATTTTTTCAAAAATGAAAATATAATACTGTTATATATATATATAATATATATTATATATATATATATATATATATATATATATATATATATATATATATATATATATATATATATATATATATATAATATATATATATAATAATCCGTAGATACATTATGTTTTTGGATTGCTTTGCGAAACAAAAATCTTTCATATCTAATACTCACTTTAGGTGAAAACGTACTCTCCAGTGCTTCTAAGATGTCAGTATACGTATCATTTTCAGGCATACTCTTTGTATCGTAAGCTTCCTGCCTTTCAGGTCCAGCTACTTGCAAAGGAATTGCCATTTGTTTGTTGAGCACTGTTGACTATCCCTGTCGCAGTAAAGTAGCATTGAAACCCGGCTATCCATTTTTTCTAGCGCTATTCAATGGAAGACTCATTTGACGAAAAGAGAAAAGGAGAAGGGGAGCTCCAGTTATCTTGCGACATGTCTCAGAGCTCGTATAGTCGTCTTCGTGACCAATGTTAAATATATGAATGAACATACTTGTCAATACAAAAACACTTGTATATAGCTCAATTAATACACATTAATTAACATAATCCCATTCTCGCAGAAAGTGCAATAAATCTCATTTAAGGTAAATGTTTTTACTTATGTATTAGCGTTTCAAAATCAAGCCAGAGAAAGAAGTAAGAGTTTATTTAACTTAGTACCCGAC
>JABUQX010030040.1:32500-50000 GCA_015478945.1 Trachelipus rathkii
TTGTCGTGGCTACTACTCTAATTTTGAAGAGTTTGTCAAAGTATAAACGGATGTACACCAAAATTCATATTCTTGCAGTAACTTAAATTAAGCTATCGTGACCGCTTCTAACTGTTTAAATATAAATCGCCGCTAACCTTTATAGGGGAGGTGCTGGAATACTCATTTATAAATCTGTCCCCTATTCTTTAGTCCCCCTTCAAACTAGACTTGATGCAGTGACAGCACGAATTCATCTGTCCACCGATCTTTTCGTGTGCTCGATCTACTTGGCTTCGAATGTGAGTTACTAAGGTCGACTTAGGCTGATCTTTTTAAGGTAGCTAACTACTCCGGTTGTTTATAACAAAAGTTCAACCTTCGTCGACCCCTTATTGAGGCAACCCTCTATCGCCTCGTCTAGGCGAAGTCTAAGAATTCTTGGTAGATCTTTTAACACCTTTTCTCCTGGGATGCCTTAACACAGGACTCCCTACATATGAATGTTTAGATAACACTTTTTCCTGTACTGATATTTCCTTTTGCTCCCATTCTCTTATGGATTGCTTTACCTGGTACAGCTTTGATTATTTATAAAGCAGCGATCATTATCTAATAGCCTTAAATGAACTTTGGAGCCGAGCCCAATGGTTAAAAAGATTAAAACCAATCCCAGCTGGCGGTTGTGTCCGGCGGAGTTTTGCTCCTTTTTATCAGGCTTAGCTATCCCAGCACTTCACTCACAGTTCAACAAGCAGTTTTTGGCTATTGATGATGCCTTTTACTTCTTCCAGCAGTTAGCATCACAGCAGCGGAAGCTTGCATTCCTCGATCTTCCACAGGTAGGAGTTCGGCAGCTCCTTGGTGGTCCCAAGAGTGTGCACCAAGTACATGAGAAGAAGGAGACTCTACACAGGCAATTAAAGAACGCGCACGCAACTCCAATCATGATTATTTTTAAAAAGAAGCAGGCTGCGGCGAGATCTTCAACTCGTCCGAAAATATAAATCGCAAAACACGTAATAAACCATACTTTCTGAACTTAATAACTTCAACTGTCAATCACGTCCCACAACTCCCTTTTTTTCAGTGTGGAAAGTTGCATGCGAAGAAAATAATTCTCGCCTGTCCAACAATTCTTTTTCAAACACAGTCGCTCGCGTTATGGGTCTGATATACACAGATAAGATCTCTGCTCCTGCAGGTGTTGCATATGCATTATGTTATAGTTTTGCTTTTCACTCGAGCTCTTTCCGCTATCCTGAAGCCTTTCAAAAATTGAGAATTAACACTGCACCACCAGACTTTTCAACAGCGAAAGGGAATATCATATCATCAACCCGTCTTTTTACACTTGCAGCGTATCAAACTGCACTGGCGAACAGCAAAGATGGTGCCCTTAGCCCAGACTTAATTTCATGCATAATACTCCGTCATATTCACCCTTCTGTATAAACGTTCTTGTCCGGAGCTGCCCTGTGTAACAGAAATCTGGAGAATCCTCTTTTCATCTTGTTTGGACAATAGCTTTTGTAATCCCTATTCCCAAACCCGGGAAAGATTTGAAGTTGGCAGAAAACCAAAGATCAATTTTGCTGGCCTGTCATTCTTGTAAATTAATGGAGAAAATATTTCCAGGCCGCCTTCTTCCTGTTCTCTAGAGTCGTCAGGCCTTTTCAAACTTCTAGTTTGGTTTCCGCAAAAATCGTTCTATTGGTAAAACAAGATCATGACATCTGGGAAGCCTTTTCAATGGTGGGATGGTTCTTGGTGTCTTTTTTTGCTTTGAAAAGCTTATGACACAATGTGGAGAACTGGGGTTCTCCGTAAATTCCACTTGCTCGGTTTCCGAGGACAGCTTCCTCTCTTTATTAAATGCCTTCTGTCAAACAGATCCATCCATATTCGGTGCTCTTCTATTCTATCACGCCACTTTACTCTGGATGAAGGCGTTCCACAGGGCACTGTTCTAAGTGTATTATTATTTATCGGATTCAATGACATCGCTACTTCTATCCCAGCGACGGTCAATTTATCTCTTTATGTTGATAACCTGACGATATATAATGCCGGTGCTAGGGTGCCATTTCTTGAAAGGCAACTTCAACTAGCTATTGAGAATATTTCACAATGGGGTAATTCCCATGGCTTCCATTTCTCACCTACCAAAACCTCAGCAGTACTATTTAGGAAAAAATAAAGTCGAAGAACCTGCCACCTTCTTCCGAAGAACCTAACCTCATATGGTTCACCCATTCTTGTAACTTTACAAGTCAAATTTCTAGGACTCATTCTAGATGGCCACCTAACATAGGCACCGCACATTAAACTCCTGAAAACTATTTGTAATCGCATGCTTGACTTATTACGTCATCTCGCCTCAAAATCTTAGGGTGTTGATTGCAAGTTTCTTTTACGTCTCCACATCTCCCTATTCCGATCGAAGCTGGACTATGGATGCGTAGTATACGTTCAGGCCTCCCCAACTCTACTACACCTGTTAGATCTCTTCCAAAACGAGGCGATCTGTGTCTCTACCTGAGCCTTCCGATTGTACCCCCGGGTGAGCCTTGAAGTTGAATCCGATGTGATGCCACACTCTCTTCGAAGGGACATCATGTGCACAACTTATCTTCTCTTTCAAACCCCAATACCACCTGCTCTAGCATCAATTCTGCGAGAGATACTTCAGAATTCTCCTTACTGGCTATTTGCAAACAGTTTATAACACCCTTAACTTCCTCAAGATTCCTTTGCAAAAGGGGCTGCCATCTCCCATGATGAAGGTTATACACCTTGACTATTTCCTGCTCCCACCATTTACTTGGCCCTGGCCTCTCTCCAAATCTAGTCACCCCGCTGCCTTGTTAAAGGCATCAATCCTGTCTTACTCCGCAGTTTGCGGTGGATTTACTCCAGTGTTTATTGACGGCTTTAAAACAGGGGACAGTGTGGATGTATCTGCTGTCTTTCCTTACCGTAATCTCTCCCATACTCTCTTCCCTCATGCTTCAATTTTTACAACAGAATTAATGGCTATAATGATTGCCCTTTCTCGAATTCTAATCCTTAACCTAAACCACTCTTTTGTCATTTCTTCAGATTCACTCAACACCCTCCAGGCGCTTAAAACCCTCTATTCTAAAAACCTGATGGTATCCGCTGAACAACAATTTCTTTGGCTGCTCCACTCTCGTAAGAAACAAATCATACTATGTTGGACTTTGACCCCCTCTCACGTAGGGGTTAACTAGCAACGAAATCGTTGACCGAGAGGCCAAAATAGCAGCCTCTTCTTTTTTGAGCTGTTCTAGGTACCTCCCAGTTACCATTCGACAAGGTCACCTCCCATCAACTGATTATTATCCCGCTCTCCGACAAGGCTTCCGGTCTTATTGATAAGAGTGCTGGACGAGTGAACAGCGAGGGGTAAAACTTAGAAATTTAAAGCCGAACATTTGTGAGTGGTCTTCTCACAGACGAAAGCGTTCGAATGAGGTGATACTTGAACACTTCCGTATTGGCTACACCAATATCACTCACAGCCACTATATGTCATGGGATCCTCCTCCCATCTCCAAATTTTGCAGTCGCCAAACCCCGCAATCTGTTCACCATATCTCTATTGATTGTCCCCAACTAGACCCAATTTGCCGTTATCATTTTCCAACTTTATGGACCAAACACCTTCTAAAAGGTTATCCCTTATCTTATCTAAATCCTCTCACTTTTAAAGTAACTCTGTTTTCTTATTTTCATCCAAATTTTCTTTAACATTTAAAATATATATGAGCCAGGATCCACCCATCGAGTTGATTACTCAATCCAGTGTGGCCACTCCTCTGTGGGCCGTGGTGGTTCCTGTACATGAATATATATATATATTATATATATTATATAATATATATATATATTATAATAGGGTAGAAACAGATACGTATATATACACATCTATCCATATATAGTATAAGTAATGTATATATATATATGATATATAATAGTATATATATATTATATATACATAAATAAAATAAATATATATATACTATATCATATATGTATATGTATGTTATTATATTATTAATATATTATATATATTTAAAAGTTTCGATAATTATGTATACGTTATTTCATTATTAGTAAAGTATATTATATATATTATATATATATATATATATATTGGGAGAAGCAGAATTCAACTCAAAACAGATTTTAACACCAAAGAAATCTCGCAATAATAATAATTAATAATGATTAATAATATATAATAATATATAATAAATTAATTATCATAATAATAATATTTAGAAGAAATAATTATGATGATAATGAATCATGGTATTAATAATAGCAGAGATAATATATATCTTGTAAAACAATAGTTAATGAATAATAATATAATAAATAATAATAAATGAATTAATATATAATAATACATAATAATGAATAAAATGAATAATATAAATAAATGATTAAAAATGATAATATATTAATAATAATAATAATAATAATAATAATAATAATAATAATAATAATAATAACTAGCAAAAAAGCATTCTTTTAGAATCGATTAATTAGAAGAAAAAACTTTTAATATCTGGTATAATAAATAAACAAATCATCATTGATCAATTTTCATATTTTATTCATTTTTATTTTACAAAATCATTGGTTTAAAAAAAAAAAAAAAAAAAAAAAAAAAAAAAAAAAAGTCTAAGATACATGTTTGCTATCACTAAAGGTTGTTATAAGTGACCTCCAATATTATATCGAAGTTAAAGAAAAATAAATAATAAAAGATTTTGATAAATGCGTAGCAGAACTCACCGCACCCATTCCGAATCATTGAAAAAAAGGTCTCGTGGGGAACAGGTTTTGCGTTCCTTTAGCCCACAGTTAATAAATTGAGGCTAAATCTAATTATGTTGAGAATTAATAGCATTTAATTATAATTATATATAACAATTAATAATAATATAATAAATAATAAATAATATAATTAATATATAATTTTGAATAGATTATAATAATAATAAATAAATAATATAATAATAATAATAATAATAATAATAATAATAATAAAAATAATAATAATAATAATAATAATAATAATAATAATAATAATAATAATAATAATAATAATAATAATAATAATAATAATAATAAAATAATAATAATAATAAAATAATAATTATAAAAATAATAATAATAATAATAATATAATAATAATAATAATAATAATAATAATAATAATAATAATAATAATTAATAATATAATAATAATATATAATAATAATTAATATATAGATAATAATGAATATATATAAATAGTAATAATAATACTAATTTAATAATAATAATAGTAATAATAATATATAATGAATAGATGTTTATTAGATTAATCAATAATAATAATAATAATAATAATAATAATAATAATAATAATAATAATAATAATAATTACTTGATTAATTAATTAAGGTAATTTAAAAAAAATTTGATAATTAAACTATCAAATATCTAATTGCAGTTCCTTAAAGTGTTTTTAATTTTTACTTAAATGATCAGAAAAATAAAGGATGTCAATCTTATTTCGTAGTTTCAGTTCAAAAAAGAAGTCTATCTGGACACCTTTTGGCGATAATGAAAGTCTATTTTTAAGTTTGACTTTACTTAAAAGGAAAAATCGGTGTGGATTTTTTATATTTAGTGATAAAAGGATATGAAATGGATATATATTGATGTTAAGTTTTTGATTAAAAGAAAGAAGTTCATCTGGAAACTGATCATTGGTAATAAAATGAAATCAATATAGATTTTGAAATTTAAAATTTAGTTAATACAGGATGTCATTCTGGTTTTTGAGTCTTACTAAAAAATGAAAGTCTAACTTATCTTTGAAAAGTTTGAAAAGGATGATAATATTTTTTTCTAAACTTAGTTAAATTAGAAAGTCAAAGCTTTAATTTTTAAAGGAAGGTAATCGGATCATGAGATTTGGTTATAAAAGAAAGTTAATCCTTATTAAGAGATTAAATTTAAAAAAAAGACAACATTCAGGAATAAGAGTGCCCCTCAAAATTTAGAAACTCATTATATTTATGTATCAATCGTGCTAAATCTATTCTCCATAAGGCAATAAAATCTCTCAATTGAAATAGTAATAGTAATCTAACTGATTGCACTTCTAACTCTTTCTCGAACGATAAAAATGTCAACTTTAAAGTTTCTTCATCTTTTCTTTTCTCGTCTTCCGTTTCTTCGGAAGACTCCATAGTTGTCTTGCCTTCTACCTAAAGCTGAGCTAATAAAAGTGATTCCTTTCAATGCTATAACTATTAATCTATCGCTTTAACTTCTTTGCTTTCTAAAGTTTCCGAATCAATTCTTATGAGGAAGATGTGGCCAACCACCTAATCCTTGTAATCTTTTTTCAGATCACCAGTATGGTTTCATTAACGTGATTTGTTTTCCCTTCTCTGTGAATCATATTCCTCTGCACTTTGGAATTTCAGTGAATCTTTCATAATTGAGTTGGCATTTCCAACATATTGAAAGCTTTTGACAGAGTTTGGTACAAAGTTTTGATCTCTAAGCTTCTCCCTTTCTGATTTACTCAATGTTGTAGATGATCACCAATGTTTATCCTTTAAATCCATAAATAGTGATGCTACAAGGGATTGGTCTTATCCTCAGTGTTTCCTTACTTTCATCAATGGCATCCAAACATTTTGAAAGGTGTCCAATTCAACTGCAAATAGCCAATGCTATGAGAGTGAGCTTTGGTCATCTGATCGCTGGTTTTTCTCGTATTTTACCTTGGGACAGGTAAAATATGATATTTTTCGATGACTCAAGCACTCATTTCCTTCATCAATAAATTAGACGTAATCTTCTTTATAACCTTTCTTTATAATAAATAATCTTGGTATTTTCTTTTCTCCTTATCTTTCTTGAAGGGACTTCATTTATTTTCTCACCAAATAAGATTGTAAGAAGTTTGGTTTTCTGAAGGACAGTCAGAACCTCTTCACAACATCTCAATTGCTCTCTATTAGTAGATGTGTGACTCATTCTTGTACGGAGTATTGTATGTATGACTCACCTATGGGTCCACTCTCAGTTCATCCTGAAATAGAAGTGTCTATTTTTTTGTGCATTTTCAATTCTTTCACTTTCAATGACACTCACAAGACTCCATCTCTTTCTGGAATTCAAACTGTTGCTTCATTCACTATGCTATCGGAATTGCGGCGGACATTTACTTTATGAATTCTCTATTCCATAACCTTCGCTTTGTAAGATGAGCTCATGTTTTTTTCCAGACGTAATTTAGAACCTTTCTTCCTTCTTCATTATAACTTCCATCACTTGATGTTTGGATACTTTCAGAACCACTCAAGTCGATTTCAATTGTCGACTTTTTTTGGTTCAAAGTAATCGGGATGTTAATCTTTTTCTAACTTTAGTAAGAGTCCACGAGCATGACTTCTAGCTTTTTCCCAATCTAATGTGATACTAATATATATATTATATTTTTATTTTATTAGTATATATATATATATATATAGTATATTAGTATATATATGTTATAATATATATTATATAGTTATATATTATTATTTAATATAATTATATTATAATTTATATTATTAGTATAGTATATATAATATTTATATATAATATTATATATATGGCAGATAACTTCAAAGAAATCTTTAAAATTCATTTCAAATGTGCTCCCTCTTGTATCTAGAATTGAATCTCGTCTACAGCTTTCCGATTCAAATTCTTGTCGATCTGGTCAGGATTTTCTCAGTGGGGTAACCGCCATCTTGTGAAGTTCAAACTCTTTAAACTCACTTCTTATATTCTCCCTCTTCTAAAACACCTTCCAACTTTCCTATCCCTTTTCATGGCTCTAATCTTATCCGTAAAGAAAATATAAACATTCTTGGGCTAATAGTATAAATAGGAAATTGTCTTGGAGACCTCAAATCACATCGTTGCTAGCATGGCCTCTAAGAAGCTGGAAATTCTGTTGCAGATTGCGTTTGAATTTTTTTTTCTCTGCTTAGATACTCCACTTTATATATATGGTTCTTAATTCGCTCCTTATTTAAATACTTGTTTTCACAGTTGGGGTGGATCAGTTCCACCCTCCTTTTGGATAGGTTGAAGCCTAAGGCTAAGATAGACTTTAAAACTGTCCCCATAACTTTTCTGACTCCCTGACCCTCTTTCTCTGGCGACGTGACGTTGGCGCCCTATCTCTTTTCTATAGGTATAACAACGGCAAGTGCTCGAGAGAATTGACATCTCGTGTTCCTCCACCACTGCGTCACCCTCTTAACACAAGAGGTGCCTTTACTCTCACATTGAATTATGTGTGTGAAATTAAGAGGCTCAAAGAAAACTCCGTTGTGGGTGCCATCCTTCTTGTCCAGCACATCTGTTTTTGTGGGAACTCCTTGCCTCATCTATTTTCCCACCGAGTATTCAAGTTTTCTCTCTTAAAGTTCCCGTCTGCTCCCACCAGAGGGAATTGCGTTAGACAACGGACTGGGTGGGTTTACTTTCCATTTGTTTTTGTTTTTTTGTTTTTTTGATTTTCTTTTTTTATTTATTTTGTTTTATTTTCCCCACCTCCTTTTTGAAAAAAAGTTTCTTAACTTATGTGTGGTGGGTGTGTGTATATATATATATATATATATATATATATATTATATATATAATATAATATATAATTATTATATATATATATATATATATATATACTTATTATATATTATTAATATTATATATGAGTATAAAATATATATTAAATATATATATGGTATATATATATATAATATATTATATTATATAATATATTATTATATATATATATATATTAATATATATATTAGTTATATGTATATATATATATATTATATTATAGTATATTATATTGTATATTAAATTATATATATTATCCTTATTATATTGATATTATATATTATATTTATTTATTATATATTATTTATTTATATATTTTATATTATTATATATTATTTATATATATGATTATATATTATATATATATATTAATATTATAATATTATATTAGTATTATATATATATTAGTATATATTTGTTAGTATTTTATATATATCTCAGTGCATATAATTAAGATAGTAATTATATCTAATATGTTATATATATTTGTATTTTAGTTTATAATATATATATTGATATATATATATATATATATATATATATATATTATATATATATATAATGTTGTATTATATATATATATATTTATATATAATATATATATATATATATATATATATAATATATTATATTTATTATATATATATAATATATATATATATATATATATATATAATATATATATAATATATTATATATATAATATATATTATATATATATGTTATAGTTATTGTATAAATATATATAATATATATCTATTATATATATTCTTAAATATATAATATATTTGATTATATATGATATATATGTTATATTTAGTATGTATAATATACTGTTCTTATTATTTATTAGTTATTATATATATTATTATATATATATATATATATATATATAGTTATATATATTATATATTATGTATCTATCTATATATATATTATATAATATGATATATTAGTTATTATTATTATTATATATTAATAATTTGTAATATACTAATATATATATTATATATATATATATATATATATATATATATTATATATATATATATATATAATATATATATATATATATATATTATATATATAATATTATAATATATATATTTTTTATAATAATTTTATATATATATAAATATTATATATAATATATTATATAATATATATATATATATAATATATTATATAATTATATTAGATATTATATATATATATATATATATATATATCATCAATCATCATCACCACCACCTTCTCTCCCCAAAGACTGGGGTAAGGTGCGTACCATTCTTGGAAATAGAATAGTAGTAGAAGAACATAGTGACGCGAGAAGTCGAAAAGAAAGCCCAGACTACTGCCCTCTTTAGACCTTTAATGAGCACTCGCTAGCAGTTAGAATAATCTACCCTATGAGCTTCACGGACCACGACCGGACCTCAACTATGGCATTCTCGTCAATAGTAGGGTTAATCCCTTGGCCCAGGTGGGGCCACCAACCATACCCCCTTACAAACCCCTCCATTAATTCCAATTATGCACTTTTTCTTCTCGCCTCTTCCAAACTCACATTTCTCTCCTCCAGGTATTCCATTACTGACTCAATCCACGTTTTCTTCGGTCTCCCAGCCGGTCGATTCCTACTAGCACACTCACCACTATTACAATCCGCTTAACCAAACCGACTATCATCTATCCTCCACATGACCAAACCATTCTCATCGTAATTCATTTATTCTCTCATCTACCTCTTTCTTCAGCACCAACACAATCTTTCTAAAACGTTTCAAATTCCTCATTTTATTCAATTTCTTCTCACATCATTTCTTTTGTGTTTCCCAACACACCCTAAGATTTCCCATCTGAACACTATTTTAGATCTATACCCCTTATTCCAGACCATAGTCTCACTACTATACATTAACACAGGTAACAATATACCCTCATGTGTATGCCTTAGCCTACTCAAGACTTACTACCCTTACATCCACCAACGATTTAATTGCTGCAGCCACTTTCCTGCCACTCACAACTTTCCTACTACAATTTTTGCATCATCCGTTCGCTTTTCATCTAACATATATCCTAAATATTTAAACTCAGACACTTGTTCCAGCTGCTCACATAATAACATAACTTCACACCGAGGACTGACCTCACTCCACAACCTTAACCTTACTCTTATCTACGTTTACTTCAACCCTCCTTTTACACCCCTGCCAAATCTTCGTTTTTCCTCATCACTCTCTTCAGATGTCACCACATAAAAAAAAATCTTCCGCATGTAGGGTTATGGGTAGGGCACCCTTCACTCTCTTCCATTCTCCATCATTCTAACACCATTCCCTGTCACCTCCACCTTTAATTCTTTCATAACCCCATCCAAATATAAATTGAATAACCAAGGAAACATAACACAGTCCTTGCTCACTCGCTATTAATATTAAACCAATCACTTTCGACTCCATTTTATCTTTTACACACGCTTCACTAACGTCATACATACTTTTGGATTTCCATTCAGAAGCTTACCACCACCATATATCACTAGCACCTGCCATAGAGCTTCCCTATTAATCTTATCATATGCCTGTTGCAAATCCATCAAACCTAAATACAATTTATTCTTCTTCTCTCTCACTTTCTCAGTCATTTGTTTCAATGTAAAGATTTGAATCCACACATTCAATGCCACTTCTTAAAAGCACCTTGTTCTCAACCCAAATCAGTTCTTCAGTCACTCGACGCACTCTTTCGACTAAAATGTCAGCATATATCTTCCCTACAACACTCAATACACTAATTCCTCTATAATTCTTACAGTTACCCTTATCCGCCTTCCCATACCCTGCTCTCCTCCAATCCCTCGGATATACCTTCCATAAACGCTTTGTTACATCACACTTTCACACCAAACCAATCAAATCACCATCATCTCCTCTCCTTCTGACCCATGTTCACCAAGTAATTTCATCTATACCCGCAGATTTAACATTCTTCAACTTTCTCACTCTACCCATTACCTCCTCATTACTAATGACCTCATTCACAAAAATGCATATTCCTTCTTGCACCATCAAACCTACACACACATTCACTTACCGTACCTTTTTGGTCCCGTCATTATCTTTGTGTTGCCAATGTTTATGCAGATTTGTCTGGGAAGTATTTTCTCTTCCACACTCTCCTCCGGCATTCCAATTCATCAGTTCGGAAAGCAGTTATCCCTAGTTTCAATTTATCCAAGGAAGATTTCACCTATATTGCTCATTCTTACCCTTCGCGGTTCTTCCAGAAGTGGCATCCTATTCCTATTTGCCGTTTTTTCTAATCTTTATTTCCCTATAATATATATTATTATATATATATATATAGTATATAGTATATATATATTATATATATATTATATATATATATAATATACTCATTATTATATTATATATTATCAATATACTATAATTTTATTATTATAATTTATTTTTATGTCTAAATTTTGTCTAAATATTTTATAAGTTAATTTTGATGACCCTATTTTGCTTTTGAAAGTGTTAAAATGCACTCATATTTAATTTAATAACATTTACTTTACATAAAACTTTTTAAAAATTATTATAAACATGATATACACTTAGTGAACGTATAAGCTTTTGTCAATTTGACCTCTTCAGATACTATATACTTTTTTGCTACAAAATTGACGAAAGGTTATACGTGATGTTATGTATATATATGTTTATAAATATTTTTAAAAAGTTTTATGTAAAGTAAAGTGTTTTAATTAAATATGAGTGCATTTTAACACCTTTAAAAGCAACATAGGGTGATAAAAATTCATATATATATATATATATATATATATATATATTATATATATATATATATTATATATATATAAAATATTGTGATATGTATCTATATTTTTTATTTATATATTATATAGTATATATATATATATAATATATATATATATACTATAAATATATTATAAGGAGTGCAATTCTGTCTGAATGATATTGTTATTTGGGAATGATTTAAGACATCTTTACTTTAGAAATATTTTTACGTTGGCTTCGAATGGAATTTTGTGAGTCTTTTTCCTTCCTTTTATAGAGTCATAAAAATACTTCTAAGCTCAATAAACTTCAAATCTTCAATTAATTCTCCATTAAAAAAAGACATTAAAAATTATTTTAAAAAGATTTGTTCGTGTTTAGAATTATTTCTTTAATTCTCTTTTATATAAATTTATCGGTCTAATCTTGAAAATTTTTACTTATATTTGTTTTTTGTTCTTTTTTGTTCTTTTTTCTTCTGCAGTGTCATCTTATAAGCAAGTTTTCGGACTTGTTTCAAACTTATAATTTTGTCAGCTTATTTTAGTAGTACCTTTTTATAATTTAATTCAAAGTGTTTGATCAGATTCTCTCCCTTTTCTTACATGCGAGTGGTTGGGGCATTGATTTTGTTCGCATTCCGAAGTCGTCCCAGATTTTCATTTGTAGTTGATTAAATAACAACAGTTTTATCAGAAACAGGAATGAATATTCCTTGAGTTACGTCGGCCATTAACAGAAAGATTTCGATTTCCATAATCCTTCCCTCACTGCAATGAAAATGTCTCTTTTTAGTGTAGAAAAAAAACAGTGATTCAGAATAGCATAATTCATTTGTGTTTAAAAATTGATCAAATATGCAAATAATTCCGTAGAGGCGCCTGAGACCTTTGTAAGGAAATTACCAATAAATAATATCAAAGATGGTAAAATCTACGTTTTATCAAAAGTGGTGCTTTTTTTTTTTTTTTTTTTTTTTTTTTTTTTATTTTTTTTTTTTTTTTGATAGGCCATTTTTCAATCGGAATAAAACTTTTTAATTATAGGCTATTTTTGATATCTCAAATAAAAAAATTTTATAATGATATTTTTAAATGAAAGAAGTAAATGATCTTATTAATTAAATTATTCTAATGAGTTTTCTTATCATTTTTTAATCTATAAATTTTCATAGATCTGAATAAAAAAATTATTATTTATTTTAGGATCCCGTAATTAAATGAAACAAGAAACGAAAATGCTAAATTTTTATAGTCTAAAGAAAGTTCATTTCAATAAGCAATAAGATTTTGCTTTTAAAAATTCCTTCACGTAAGTTAATAAGATCGAGTCTTAACAAAACATATTTTTTCCCAAAAAGAACTTAAACAAATGTTAAATTAATGCCAGATTTGCTAAAATTTAGGTGGCATTAAAATTTATTTTTAGATTAATAAAAATAAAATGTAGCTATAATTTTTTTTTTTAGCTAACTTTCTATATTTGTTTATTAATTTCTATTTGTTTATTATTTTAAGTTAAATATCAAATTAAAAAAAAAATCCACTTAATACTTTGAGACCTTAATTTCATCCATTTTTATTATTCTTGTTACCTTAAAAGTTTAAGATGATCATTCCGTCTACTGTAATCTGCTTTTAAAACAGAAATAAAAATTGAATATTTTCGAAAATAAAATAACAAAAATGAATAAAACTCCACGCTGATAAGAAGATATTATCAAAAACGTCAAAGATTTCTTATAAGAAATAATAGGCGCGTCAAATAAATAGAAATTTTATTAGAGAGAGAGAATCAGAAAAGCAAGAAGAAGAAGAAGAAGAAGAAGAAGAAGAAGAAGAAGAAACAAATCTTATATCGTGTACTTTAATGCAAAATAAGATAAGAAAATTAATGGCAAACGAATAAGACGCTAAAATAAGATTAACATACATTTATTATTATTAAAAGAATTTCTTTGGAGTAGAACAACATAAGGGATAATATGCTTTGCGCATCTGATAATGAAATAGTGCTCAGTTGGCTAACCAAGCGGTTCTCTTTGGTGAATCATGTTTATGCAAAGGACTCTCTCTCTCTCTCTCTCTCTCTCTCTCTCTCTCGTCCTCTCTCTCTCTCTCTCACTCTCTCTCTTCTCTCTCTGTGCCTACGCCCGGAGTTTACCTCCGCCTTCATCCTCAGCGCGGTGCTCTTCACCCGCTTATGCGCGGCGAGGGAGAGAGTGATTAATCTAAATGTGCTACTCGAGTCTTAGTAGATATTATATATTATAATTATATATATATATATATATATCTTATATATAATATATATTAATATATAATATATTATATATATTATATATAAATAATGCATTATATAGCGTAGTAGCATTATGATATAGCATATAATATATATATTCGGGTCTTGAGCCCATATACGGATCTGTCTTCCGGCCAGTCTTATGGCGTGATAGTTAATTCAGATACACATGGCAAAGAGGACCTGGCATTGGGAGAGTTATAATATACTATATTATATATTATATTATATATATATATATATATAAGTAATAATATATATATATATATATATATATATATATATATAATATAATATTTATATATATTATAATATATATATATACTATATATATAATCATATATTATATATATACTATTTATAATAAATATGTAATATATATCTATATATATTATATATTATATATATATATATACTATTATATATATATATAACTATATATATATATATGATATAAATATATATAAATATAACTATACTATATAGTTATATATAATATATAATATATATATATATATAATTATATATATATTTATAATATTATATATATATATATATATATATATTTATATATATATTATATATAATAAATATATATATATATTATATATATATATATATAATATATATAATATATATAATATATAATATTATATAATATTATTATATATATATATATATCTATATATAATTTTATATATAGTATATATATAAGTATTATCGCTTATTTATATTTATTCTTGAAAGGTGGACCCTGAGTTGCTTTAAGGATTATTACGACAGATTTTTAAAAACACACACTTTAATTATTTAAAAACATTAAAACAGATAAAATAGACAAGCTTTCGTTAATATAACCTTTTTCGAGTTGGAATAAGCAATGGGAGCAAAATCTCTTTTTATATTTTGGGATGTAGACAGCTATTAGTCGGTTGGTTGGTCCAGCAGCAGACTTTTGTAGAATGGTGATAGTTTCATGAACTCATTTTGAATTGAGTCAATCCTGCACTCTCCAGGGCAGCGGTTATGAATTGGGGAAACTTGTAGCAAAAGGCTTAACGGTGATTTTCTTTGGTTGCTATCCTTGAATATTGTTCTAATGTTGTCATATGTGTAGAGTTGTATTTGGTGGTTTGTTGTTAATCGGTGATATGTTAGGGCTGAGTTTTCGTGGTGTTTTTCGAGGTCATGTTTGTGTTGTTTTTTTCTGCGTGTAAAGTCTATGGTTTCGCCGTAATAGTGACTATTGCAAGTGTTGCAGGGAATTTTATATAAACAAGGAGGATTATTGGATTTTGATTTGGGGGTTTAAGAACTTTCTTAATTAAAATATTGTTAGATGGGATGAGTCGTATGTGTTTGGGTAAAAAGTTTTTTTATGTGGTGTATGTTAATGTTAGGTATGGGGAGGTATGTTTTTTGTTGTATGTTGTCTTGTGTTGTGTTTAATTTGTGGTATTTTTTCCTTGCTTTTTTTATAGGTGTTGTTTATAATGTTAATAGGATATTTTAGTTTTAAAAACCTGGTATTTTTTATCATTGTGTTTCGTATGTAGGAATGCAGGAACAGATTTTAACAAGCACCGAAGGTATAAGAATGAAAGGGTTACCTATTTTTTGTGTTGTTGTGGTGAGCGGAATACCAAATGTATGTAGGAAAGGATTGGAAGTGGGTTTTGTCTGTAAACCGTGAAGAAGGTTAGTAAGTATGGTCGAATTATGAGAGTGTCCAGGAAGTGAATAGTGTTGTGTTGGAGGTTTCCATGGGAATTGTATGTCAGTAATGTAGGTGTTAATATGAATTGTTAGCCAACACATACCGACTCATCCCATCTAACAATATTTTAATCAAGAAAGTTCTAAAACCCCCCAAATCAAAATCCAATAACCCTCTTTGTTTATATAAAATTCCCTGCAACACTTGCAATAGTCCCTATTACGGCGAAACCATAGACTTTACACGCAGGAAAAAACAACACAAACATGACCTCGACAAACACCACGCAAACTCAGCCCTAACATATCACCGATTAACAAAAAAACACCAAATACAACTCTACAATATGACAAACATTAGAAATATTCAAGATGCAACCAAAAGAAAAATCACGGAAGCTTTTTGCCTTTACAATTTCCCCAATTATAACCGCTGCCCTGGAGAGTGCAGGATTGACTCAATTCAAAATGTTCATGAAACTATCACCATTCTACAAAAGTCTGCTGCTGGACCAACCAACCGACTAATGGCTGTCTACATCCCAAAATATAAAAGAGATTTTGCTTCCATTGCTTATTCCGACTCGAAAAAGGTTATATTAACGAAAGCTAGTCTATTTTTTTTTTAATTTTTTAAATAATTAATAGTGTGTTTTTAAAATCTGCTCGGTAATATCCTAAAGCAACTCAAGGGTCCACCTTTCGAGAATATTTATATAATATTAATATATATATATATATTATATATATATATATATAATATATATATAATAATATATATATATATATATTATATATATATATATAATATATATATATATATAAATATATATATATATATATATGTAACCATATGATATAATAGATAGCATAAATAAATATATAAATATATATATAATATATAATAAGTATATTATATATTATATTATAACTATATATATATATATATTAATATA
>JABUQX010030040.1:55000-62500 GCA_015478945.1 Trachelipus rathkii
AGAGAGAGAGAGAGAGAGAGAGAGAGAGAGAGAGAGAGAGAGAGAGAGAGAGAGAGAGAGAGAGAGTGACCGTATATTAGAGAAAATGTTGCCCTTAATGTATCAGAGCTCTGTAAATGCAAAATGTATAAAAATGGATAAATTTTTATGAAACCGAGTTTATAGTTGAATATTATGAGGAATTTTAGTGACTAAAAGTGTTAAAGTGCGATTTTAGAATTATTTCATAACCTTTCTTATATTTTTCTGATTATGACGAGTTCTCACTTAATGGAAGACTTCATAACTAGACCCCCTACTTTTTGAAAGCAAAATCAAAATTTTCACATTTTTTTATTATCTAAATTAGTAGAAAAATTCCTCCTGAACATCATGGTGTAATTATTTTTTAAAAATTCTAAATAGTTTTTTAGATACAGAAATTTATTTAGAGAGGTGTCGAACTAAAAAATTTCAATTTCAGTCAAAATTGCAATTCCAGGTTTAGGATCAAAAAATGTTTTATTTATAATTATAGAAAATCTAATTTTTTTCATATTCTCAACCTCTAGCTCATTCTTCGGATTTTACTCAGTCAAATAAATGGAACCGGAGCCGGAGCCGGAGCCGGAGCCTGGGTATATTTTTTTCATGAAATATTTTTTTTTAGATGAAAAATTTAGATGAAACATTCGGATCGGGCTAGCTGGTGCTGGTGCCGGTGCCGGTGCCGGTGCCGGAGCCAGATCCTGGGTATAAATTTTTTTCAAGAAATAATTTTTTAGATGAAAAATTTATTGCCAGAAAACGTACTGAACAATTTTCAAATAGTGCAGAATCCTTAGTCGTGGAGCCAGATCCGGAGCGGAGTCGAAGCCAGAGCCGGAGTCAGGTCAAGTTGCCGTAGTTTTATTTTTTTCTGAAAATGTTTTTAGGTGAAAAATTTATTGCCAGAAGTGCTGAACAATCAATTTTCAATGCAGAAACCTTAGTTGGATCCGGATCCGGAGCGAGAGACGGATTCGGAGCCGGATTCTGGGAATAAATTTTTTTAAGAAAAATTTTTTTTCAATGAAAAATTTGTTGCCAGAAGACGTGCTGAACAGGTTTCAAATAGTGCAGAATCCTTAGTCGGATCCGGATCCGGATCAGATTCTGCACCGGAGTCGAAGTCGGAGCCAAGAGTCAGAGCCGGCGCAATGGTATAAATTTTTCAGAAGAATATTTTTAGATGAAAATTTGTGTGCCAGAGTGGTGCTAAATAATTTTCAAATAGTGCAGGAAACCTTAGGTCAGATCCGGAGCCAGAAGGTGAAGTCAGGAGCCGGAACTGGGCAGACCGGAGCGGAGCCGGGCCAGTTCCTGGGTATGAATTTTTTTCAAAAAAATATTTTTGGTGAAAAATTTAATGCCAGCAGACGCACTGAACAATTTTCAAGTGCAGAAACCTTAGTCAGGTCCGGATCCCGGATCCGGATCCGGATTCGAGAACGGATCCTGAACAATTTTCAAAATCGTTTCTTAGATGAAAATTATTAACAGAAAGACTTGCTGAACAATTTCGTGGTGCAGTCATTAATCGGATCGGATTTGGAGTCGGGCCGGTTCAAAGAATCGGAGATGGTTCCGGGCCCAGAGTAGGATTTTTCTAAAAATATTTTTTGGGTGAAAATTTTGTGGTGAAAACGATAACGAACAATTTTCAAATAGTGCAGAAAACTTAGTCGGATTCTGAGTCGGAGCCGGAGACGAATCCTAGAGAATTTTTAAAAAAAAATGTTTTGGGTGGCCTTATTACCATAAGGTATACTGAACAGATTTTCAAAATAGGTTTAAAAACCTCCAAATCAGGGTCAAGACCGAAGTGAAGTCAGGCTGGGTATTAGCGGGCTGGGTCGAACTGAACCTGGGCATAATTTTTAAAAAATATTTTTAAGTGAAAAATTTAATGCCAGAAAACGTACTCAAGAACTTGCTGAACAATTTCAAATAGTGCAGAATCCTTAATCGGATCCGGATTCGGAGTCGGAGCCGGAGTCGGAGCCGTAGTATGATTTTTCGAGAAAAATATTTTTGTGAAAAATTTGGTGATGAAGAAGTGCTAGAACAATTTTAAATAGTGAAGAAACCTTAGTCGCAGATCCGAAGCCGAAGCCGAGCTCGGGCCGGTGTCAGGCAGGCCGGAGCCAGGCCGGGCCGGAGCCGGGTCAGAGCCGGATCCTGGGTAATTAATTTCTTTAAAAAAATATCTTTTTAGGCGAAAAATGTTTGCTAGAAGACGTGTTGAACAATTTTCAATTAGTACAGAAACCTTAGTCGGATCGGAGCCGGATCTAGACCAGAACTCAGAGCCGAACCGGAGCCGTGTCATGGGTATGAATTTTTAAAAATATTTTAGGGTGAAAAAGTATTGAAGATGTGCTGAACAGTTTTCAAATAGTGCACGAACCTTTTGATGGTCAGTTGAAACCGGATCGGATCTTTAACCTCATGTATTTTTCGAAATATTTTTAGTTGGCATCCTTATTGCCAAGAAGACTCGCTGACTGGGTACCGAAATGAGTTCAAAACCTTAGTCGGATCGGATCGGAGGAACCGGAGCCGGAAGTCAACTGGATCGTTTCTGGTGCAAATATGTTTTTGGTGGTTGACCGGAAGAACGTTCTGAACAACGTTCAAATAGTGCCGAAACCTTAGTTGGATCCAGATCCGGAGTCGGAACCGGAGCATTCTGGGTATAATTTTGTTCCTATAAATATTTTTTTTGGTGAATTGCCGGGGCGGTGCTAAACAATTTTCAAATAGTGCAGAAACCTTAGTCGGATCCAGCGCCGGTTCTGGAGCCGCAGCCGGAGTATGAAACGGAACCAGATTCTTTGCATAAATTTTTTCAAAAAGTATTTTTGTACGTGAAAAATTTATTGCCAGAGAGTACTGCACAATTCTCAAACAGTGCAGAAACTATTGTCGGAGTTGGGCCGGGCCGGAGCCGGAAAATGAGTATTATTTTTCTTTGGATTGCAAAGAAATATATCAAAGCTGGAGTGATTCAACTGAAAGAAAGAATATATATATATATATATATATATATATATATATATATATATATATATATATATATATATATATATATATATATATACTCTACTATATATATATATATATATATATATATATATATACTATATATATATATATATATATATATATATATAACATATATATATACTCTCTTTATATATATATATATATATATACTCTCATATATATATATATATATATATTATAATAGCTTGTTTATTTTGTATTTGCGGATTTTCCTATAACTTAGCCTTTAATTTGCAATTTCAATGGGAGGGAGGAAAAATAAATAGTTTTTAAATATATATAAATGAAAAGTTTAAAATAAATGTAAATCCAACCCTTTTGTTTCATAAAACCTGCACACAATAATTTTAAACTTTCAACCTGTGTCAGTTTAATGTAGCATTCATCTTTCAGCAGCAGGCGAGGAAGAAGGCATTATTTTTCACATAGGAATCAAGCGGACAAGCAAGTCAATCAGGCTAATTCATTGACGAAGAAAAAAAAGGAACAGTATTAAAATAACTTAACATATTTCGGCTCCATTGACGATTACTAAAAAATATTCAATAAAAGTCACGTTTAGAAATAAATGTTGGCTCGCTAGCTCGAAGTTTCTCTTCCAATAATTTTAAGGTGGAACCCAATGTGGCTCTACATGAACAATGTTCAAAACGAAATAATATATACACCTAGTTATCAAACTTATCACTTTAGATGATCATGAGTCACAGTCTCAAAACGACAATTAAAAGGACTTACAGGTTAAATTCTGCAAATTGTTCATCACTCGTAAACACTCACAATGGTCAAAGTAACCATCGATTTTGCTTAATAATTCAGGGAGCTTCGTTCTTCTGTAACAATATTCCCAATCTTTTTAGTCGATGACGAAACATTAACCGGCACCAACTTAATAATCATCAAGAAATGTTTGTGTCTATTTATCCGACTCCATCATCTAACCTACAATAAATAGTGCTTTTATTGTTCAGAACTTTACAAAACTTTTACTAAAATAAAAATTCAACTTAATTAATTTGGAACTTACCGTTCACCGACGGGAATACTTTTCTTCCGTTATCTCGTAAAGGCACTTCTTATTCTCTTCTTTACCTTAGTTCCAACAATCCTTTACGGCAACCTTTCCATTGAGATAGTCTAAACAATCTGCTTTTCTCTAAAATTTATTTGCTACACCTACCTTCGTTTATAGTTGGTTGGTTACATACCTCCCCTCAAGATTGAGACCCAATCTTAAAAAGAACGAAAAACAAAATAATAAGAATTCATTAAAACCTACCAATCCATTTTCTCCCTTTGGATGCTAACTCTTACCCTGTTCCAACCCAATACTCTTGGACAATTTTCCACAAAATGGGTTCTCCAAATTCCTCTTCCATTTTTTGCAAATTCTAAAAGAAAACAACAGGGGGTTCGATCCGCGCTCAACGGTGCCACCAATATAATAGCTTGTTTATTTTGTATTTGCGGATTTTCTATAACCTTTAATTTACCAATTTCAATGGAAGGAGAAGGAGGAAAACAAATAGTTTTTAAATATATAATAAATAGAAAAGTTTCAATAAATGTAAATCCCAACCCTTTTGTTTCATATAAAACCTACACTAAATAATTTTAGGCTTTCAACATAATAGTCAATTTAATGGCAGCATTAAATAACAAGCAGCGAGCAGGAAGAAGGCATTATTTTTCACATAGCAGGAATCCAAACAGTTCGGCAAAGGTCATCAGGCTAATTGTTGACGAAGAAAAAAAAAAGGATTTGTCATCAAATAATAACATATTTCGGCACTCAATAAACGGGTCACTAAAAATATTCAATAAAGTCACGTTTGGGAAATAAATGTTGGCTCTTCAGCTCTCAGGGTTCGCTCTCAATGTGTTTGGTTGGTTCGTGTGCTCTGCTGGCAGTGTTGAGCGCAACAATATAACACCAGATGTCAAACTATCGCTGGGCAATCATGGATAGTCTAAACAGTAAGATTTACTGGTCGATTGCAGGCTGATCATTTCAATAAAGCACTCTAATGATTGTCATATCGTTTGCTTAATAATTCAGACTCAGTTCTTTGCAGATCAACTTAAATACTGGTCGGGCAAAGAGTATGCGACAACTTATTAATCAATGAAGTCGTTGTCGTTATCAGGCTCCATGTCTATTCCCTATAATAAATAATTCTTTTATTATTCAGAACTTTACAAAACTTTTACTAAAATAAATATAACTTAATTAATTTGGAACTTACCGTTCACCGACGGGAATACTTTTCTTCCGTTATCTCGTAAAGGCACTTCTTATTCTTTTCTTTATTTACAAACTCTTAACATACATGTAAATATTTATTTAAGAAAGTAAAAATAAGGATAATAAAAACCTTACTATATAATTAGAAATTTAATAATCATTATCTTACAATAATATATATATATATATATATATATATATATATATATATATATATATATATATATATATATATATATGTATATATATATAACTTTGCTCCACATATATACTCATATATATATATATATATATAAATACAATATATATATATATATAATATAATATATATATATATATATATATATATATATATATATATATATATATATATATATATATATATATATATATAATATTGTTATATATATATGTAACATATATATATATATATATATATATATATATATATATATATATATATAACTATATATATATATCTATATTATATATATATATATATATATATATATATATATATATATATATATATATATATATGGATTGGGTTATGAAAGAATCAGAGGTGGGGTGAGGTAGCAAGGGATGGTGTTAGAGTAATGGAGAATGAAAGAGAGTGGAGGGTGCCCTACCTATTATATGCGGATGATTAAGTTTAGTGTGGCGAATCTGAAATAGCTTTGAGGGGATTAGTAGAGAGAGATTTGGCAGGTGTGTAAAAGGAGGGGTTTGAAAGTAAACGTAGAATAGAGTAAGGTTCTGGTTTTGAGTGAGGATAGTTCTCTGTGTAAAGTTATGTTAGATGGTGAGCAGCTGGAACAAATGTCTGAGCTCAAATATTAAGGATATATGGTGGATGAAAAGGGAACGGATGATGCAGAATGTAGTATGAAAGTTGTGAATGGAAGGAAGATGGCTGGTGCAATTAAATCCTTAGTGGATGCAAAGGGAATAAGTCTTGAGTGTGCTAGGGTCTTACATGACGGTATGCTATTACCTGTGCTAATGTATAGTAGTGAGACTATGGTCTGGAATAAGAGGTACAGATATAAAGTATAGATATAGAACTTCTGCTGGGGCTATACGGCATTTTGATAGGTTGCTCCTGGGTTACAGGAGCAACCAACCAAAGTCAAGCCACGCCGACATGGGCACAAGATGCTTGTTGCGATAAATTTGCAATAATAAGACGATGAAATTTCCACTAAACATAGGACTCGAACCATCGGCGTATAGTCTCCGTTAGACAATGTGCAGAGGCTACTACACTAATTAGATCTGCCAATCCAGAAAAAAGAAGGTATCTCGGAACAGTTTTCAAGTCTCCTGCTTCGAAATCACTGCTTTGAAACGGTACTTATTTAAATCCATAGAAGGGCGCTTTTAACCCCCTACTGGGTCTACACAGCATTCTGCTAGTTTTCCCCGTGTTACAGGAGCAACAACCAAAGTCAGGCCACGCCGACATGGGAACATCATTCTTGTTGCGATAAATTTGCAATAATAAGACGAAGAAAAATTTCACTCGCGCCAGGACTCGAACCATTCAGCAACAGCGTCGCCGTTAGACAATGTACAGGAGGCTCTACCACTAGTCCGATCCGACACCACAAAAAATAAGGTATCTCTTTACAGTTTTCAAGTTTCCTGCTTCGATATCACTTCTTTGAAACTCGATACTTATTTAAATCCATAGAAGGGTGGTTGGAACCCCTGCTTGGGCTACATGGCATTCTTCTGGGGTGCTCCTGGGTTACAGGAGCAACCGACCAAAGTCAAATAACGCCGACATGGGCACAACATGCTTGTTGCGACAAATTTGCAATAATAAGACGAAGAAAAATTTCACTCACGCCAGGACTCGAACCATCGACAACAGCGTCGCCGTTAGACAATGTACAGGAGGCTCTACCACTATTGCGATCCGCCTCCCCAGAAAAAGAAGCATCTAGGAAGTTTTCAAATTTCTTGCTTCGATATCACTCCTTTGAAACTCGATATTTATTCAAATCCATAGAAGGGTGGTTGGAACCCCTGCTGGGGCTAAACGGCATTCTGCTAGTTTGCTCCCGTGTTACAGGAGCAACCAACCAAAGTCAGACCACGTCGATATGGGCACAACATGTTTGTTGCGACAAATTTGCATTAATAAGACGAAAAAAATATTT
>JABUQX010030040.1:85000-90000 GCA_015478945.1 Trachelipus rathkii
AAGTCTTTATTCTAATTATCAGTCCTTTAAACACAAAGTCTGGAAAATTAAACGCTTGGCCATTCATTTATATAAAGAAGGGAATGTAATTTAATGACTGGTCGCAAATAGCTGCGACAATATATATATATATATATATATATATATATATATATATATATATATATATATATATATATATATATATATATATATATATATATATATATATATATATATATTATATATATATATATATATATATATATATATATATATATATATATATATATATATATATATATATATATATATATATATATATATATATATATATATATATATACTTTTTTTACTTTCTCACCCCTGACCACCCTGTCTTCAGAGCGGCCATACCGCATCCAAATACCCCGCCGCCGCAACCGGCCTCGTCCACAGATCATCCAGGGCTGAAATGTTCCAGATTGCTCTGGGTAGAGAGTTAGATTGACAGGTGAGCAGAAAGTGTGATATGTTTTCCGGGACCTGGTTACAGTTTGAACAGATATTTGTAGTGGTTTGGTTGAGGTTGAATCTGTGTTTGTAATATTGTAAGTTTGGATGGTGGCCGCATCTTAATTTGGCAAAGGATGACTGACTAGTTCTTGGATGGGAGTTGGATTCTGGTGCTATCTCTGGTGGACGCTTGTTTAGTAGGTTGTTTGGTGGTCTGCGTCTTAGGTAGTTTTCTGTTAGTGTTGTGTGGATTTGTTTGGTGTATGATGTGTTGTTTAGTGGAGGTGGATGTTGCTTCAGGATTTGTTTGTAAAGTAGAGCTGGTGAAGAAGGAGGTTATTTAAGTCTGTGGTGGGTGGGATTGGAGAGGGCATTATGGCATGGGTGTTGAGGTGTTTGAGTTTTGGCAAAGATTTGTGTGCCAATCATATCCAGGTGTATGTCTATGGATAGTATTTTGGTTTCTTCGTGTAGGTGTTATTGTGGTGTTGTTGATGTACATCCTGTTATGATTCATAGTGCTTTGTTTTGTGTTTGGAGTTTCTTTATGTTATTTTTAGTCAGTAATGGGTGCCAAGTTGGAGAGGCGTAGTTTAGAGTCAGACGTTTATATTGTTTGTATATGGTGGTGGATGGCTGTTAGTTGTCTGTGAAGTCTGCGCCGGCGGTGGCTCTTAATATGTTCAGTTTCCTGTTTGCTGATGAAGTTATGTTGTCTATGTGTTTTGCAAAGATGAAATGAGTGTCAAGTGTTACTCCGAGGATTTTCGGAGTTTTGTTGAAGAGTATGGCAATGTCATGTAAGTAGATTTGTGGGGTTGTGGTGCCATGTTGGCTTTCAGTGGTGATTAAAATGATTGATAATTTGTTTGGTGAGGTGGACATTCTGTTGTCTGTTAACCATGTTTGGAATTGATCGATGTATTGCTGCGTCAGGTTTGTGACACTATTTAGATTCTGATGTGTAGTGGCTATATGGTAATGTCGTCCACGTAAGTTGTTATGTTTATGTGGTCTGTTTGTGGTGGTGGGAGGTTGGCTGTGAATAGGTTGGATAATGTGGGAATAGGATTACTCCTTGGGGTACTCAGCTACTGATGTTTACTGCTCGGGATTTCGTGTTGCTTGTTTGTATTTGTGCTGTTCTTCCAGATAGGAAGTTAGAAATCCATTTGTTTATGTTTGTAGGGATATTTGATTTTGTTATTTTGTGGATTAAGTTATGTTTGAATACTATATCAAAGGTTTTGTTAATATCGATTACTATAATTATTGTTTTGTGGGTGGGTTTTGAGTTTAGACCACTGATTGTGGGTTGGATGATGTTTAGGATTGCGGTTGTGGTTGAATGGTTTTGTTTGAAGCCGTATTGGAATTTATGTTTGGTGATATGTGGTGTTATTTTGTTCAGTATGATTTTTTCTAGAAGTTTGCAGAGTGTTGATAATAGAGAGATGGGACGATATGATGAAGGGTTAGAGGGGTCTTTTCCCGGTTTCAGCTTGGGTATAATGATAGCTTTTTCCAGATAAGGGGAATGAAATTTAGGCTGATTGAGCTGTTGCATATTTATACTAATTGGGTTAAAGCTGTGTTCCCTAGATGTTTGAGGTGTTTGTTTGAGATGTTGTCTGGGACTGTTGCTTGTGAGTTTTTAAGGTTTTTGATGGTGTTGAGTACTTGTTCTTTGTAATTTCTATTGTTGGGTCGTGGTTGCGTTTTATTTTCTTGAAGTCTTTTATGATTTTCCTGTTTTGAGGGTGTGTATGTTTTTGACTTTGTTCTGCAAAGTAGGTTGCAAAAATGTTTGCTTGTTGTTTGGTGGATTGGGAGTTTTGTGTGTTTGGGTCTTTGACTGATTCATGAGTATATGTTTGTTGGTTGGTAGTGTTTTTCAGTATTTTTATTGTTTTCCACATTCATGTGTTATTCGTGTGTTGGATGTTCTTGGTGAGGAAAGTTTGGAAGTTATTGGAAGAATGTGTTTTCATTAAATTAGTGATTTGGGTGTTTAAAGTGTTAATCTGTGTTAATGTTTGTAGTGATGTGGGTGTTGCTTTTCTGAGTGAGTTGCGTTGTTTAATTAGTTAGTCTATTTCAGGTGTTAGGATTGGGTTATATTTTATTATGTATCCTTTGGAAATGTTTTGGTTGGCTGCTTTTTGGATTAGAGATGTGAATTTTGTGTGGCTTTGTTGAGTGCTTATGAGTTTGTGATATTCAGGGGGTGTATGTTGCTTTCTATGTAATTGGCGAAGTTTGTCCAATCGTTTTTTTTTTTGTTTTTTTTTGTAGTTTGTATATGTTTTCCTAAGTGGGTAGTTTTTTTTGTTGATACTTTGATATTTTATGATGATGGGTAGGTGGTCGGAGTTTAGATAGGTTTGTGTTGACCAGTGGAGTTGGTATGTAAGTTTGGTGAGCATAGTGTTATGTCTGGTGATATGTAAGTTTGATTGAAATGGGGTGGAATTCTTGTGTGGCTGTTTGTGTTGTTAAGAATTTTTAAATTTTCTAGGTTAGATATGATGTGTGTGTTCCTCTATGGTGTGCATAACGGGCGTTGTACCATGTAGGGTGGTGAGCATTGAAGTCAAATCCCATTATGAGATTTGGGAGGTGGGTGATGACAGTGAGGTTTGGTTTATAGTTTCTAGGGCACTGTGATGAGGTATGGTTGGGAATGTATAGTTTTTTTTAGGTTGTGTGGCTTTTTATTAGTTATTATTGTGAAAGAAGATTGTGTTTTGGAGGTGTTGTCATTTAATGCCGTTGTGGTTTGTAAAGTGGTGTGTGTATATGGTAGTGAGTTGTGTAGAAGAGTTAGTAGAGTGTGGTTTTTTGGGATTTGAGGTGTGTAAATTGCATCGTAATAGTAGAATTTTGGTTCTGGGTAGTTTTCAGGTAGGTGGGCTTCTTGTATCAAGGCTATGTGTATATTGTGCTGTTTAAAGAAGGCTTCTATATCTTTGTATTTGTTGTGCAGTTCAGGAGGGGAGAAATGTTAGTTTGACAGACGCGAGAAGAAAGGTGCATAATAGGAGTGAATGACGGGGTTTTCTGAGGGGGTATGGTGTTGGCCCATCTGGGCCAAGGGATGAACCCTACATTGGCGAGGTGAAATAGTGAGGATCCGTCGCGGTCCAGTGAAGCTCAAGGGTGGATTTTCTGACTGCGATGAGTTCTCACTGAAAGGTGTATAAAGGAGGCGGCAAGGCTGGGCTTTCTTTTCGACTAACGTCATATTCTTCTGCTCCCTTTTCGGTTTAAAGAGCATGCTACGCACCTTGCCCCCAGTCTTGGGAAAGAAGATGGGTGACGATAATGGTGATGATATATATATATATATATATATATAGTATATATATATATATATATATATATATATATATATATATATATATATATATATATATATATATATATATATATATATATATATATATATATATATATATATATGTATTATTATATATATATTATTATATATATATATAGTTAGTTATATATAGTTATATATATATATATATATATATATATATATATATATATATATATATATATATATAGAGAGAGAGAGAGAGAGAGAGAGAGAGAGAGAGAGAGAGAGAGAGAGCTGGGGCAAGTTTATTTAGGTGTGAAGAATGGAAAATTAAATGTCTCTTAAATTGCATTATGGCAATTTTTTAAAGATACAGTTGAAACTCACAAATTATAATAGCATATATATATATATATATATATATATATATATAGGATATATATATATATATATATATATATATATATATATATATATTATATATATATATATTTATATATTATTATATATATATATATATATATATATATCAATTTAGTGTGTGTGTGTGTATGTTTTATGTTGTGTATATATATATATATATATATATAGTTATAGTTATATATATATATATATATATTATATATATATATATATATATATATTATTATATATATATATATATATATATATATATATATATATATATATATATATATTGATTTATTATTACCAACGTGTCAGGAAGTTATAGAAGAAAATCCCCACAAATACTAAGTTTATAAAATTTACTGAAAGACGTTACGTGGACGTGACTGAATGAATGAAGTGACAGTCACGTCCACGTAACGTCTTTTCAGTAAACTTTATAAACTTAGTATTTGTGGTGGTTTTCTTCTATATATATATATATATATATATATATATATATATATATATATATATATATATATATATATATATATATATATATATATATATATATATATATATATATTTTTATATATAAATTTATATTTATATATATATATATAGTATATATATATATATATATATATATATATATATATATATATATATATATAGGGGTTTTTTTATATATATATATATATATATATATATATATAAATAGATCTATACATTCCATTCTCTATCCCATTTATTATTTAAATCTATCCATAGTGGTGTTCCTCAGAATTCTGTTTTATCTCAACTCTTATTTTCT
>JABUQX010030040.1:92500-97500 GCA_015478945.1 Trachelipus rathkii
ACAATATAACAAAATTTTAAATAAAATAATAATACATAATTCAACAAAGTTATATATATATATATATATATATATATATATATATATATATATATATATAATATATATATATATATATCATATATATATATAAATATATATATATAGCTAAGTATATATGTTTTACAAAGATATATATTATATATAAATTAAATAAATAGAAGAAAATTAATATTTGCTAATATATATGAAAAAGTATCACTAAGCGACAAAACTCTATTTCAGTATTAAAATATTTTCAGTTTGTAAATTTTCATTCAGCTTTGGAGCGTGGTGCCAAATATATAAGGATTCTAAAGAATGGAGGTCAGGTTCTCTTCCAAAGTCTAAAATATTGAAATTTGAATCCTGTATAGGATGATTTTTCTGAAGAGAATGAGAATTGATCGCAGAATATGGGGATGGTGCAAATGTTCCAGCAATGCGAATAGAAAGACTATGAGTAGTCTTGTATGCTCTATCGAAAAGCGTTTTAAGTAAATTAATTTTATAAACATGCGATAATCGATTATTGATTTAATTATTAATCCTGTGAATGTTGGTTTCCTATAAACGCTTGTGTGAAATTTGTTGTTTTCCTTATATATTTTAATATCAAGAAATGCCAAGGAGTCTCCTTCTTCAATATCCACTGTGAAATTAATATTTTGGTGTTTTGAATTGATATATTGTAAAAACAAATCAATTTCGTGTCTGGATTTAAAAAGTAAAAAGGAGTCATCTACATACCTTCTATAGAAAACCGGTTTAAATTCCTCCGGGCATTCATTAAGCCAAATAGATTCAAAATAGCACATGAAAATGTTACTTAGAGTAGGCCCCAAAGGACTACCCATAGCAACACCATCAACTTGCTTATAAAATTTTCCATTAAATAAAAATATTATATCTTTTGTAGCTATGTATAATAACTCCTCAAAACTTGATCTATCCAGACCGTTAACAGTGGATGTGTTGGAAAATAATGAGTTAAGAATGATGTCCAATGTTTCTTTCAAAGGCACGTTAGTGAACAAACTTTCTACGTCGAAACTTGCCATAATATATTTATTAGCATCCGGAAGATTTAAGATTTCGGCGACGAAAGAGAATGTATCTTTAATAGTATAATTATTTTTAGTTAGATTATCCAATATAGGAATAAAGAATTTTGAAAGTTTATAATTTACTGTGCCAATAGCAGATAAAATTGGACGAATTGGCCAATCAGGTTTATGAACTTTAGGAAGTCCATATAAGATCCCTGGTTTAGCACCCGATGAATAAAGAGAATTGTATGTTTCATCATTAATTATTCTAGAGTTTTTCAATTTTCTTAATAATCTGTTAAGCTTATCTTCCACAGAATGAATAAGTTTTAGACAATTTCCTGTTATAATTTCAAATTTAGTGGTATCAGAGACTATATTAACTACTTTACTGATATAATCCGCTCTATCAAGAATAACAACACCAACACCTTTGTCTGGCCTAGTTATTATCAAATCATTCTTCATTGAAAGTTCCTTTAGGTTATTGATGTCAGTTTTGGACGAAAAATGTTCTAACTTTCTGCGATTAAAATTGTGAAATGATGTAAAAGCTAGATTTTTTATATCATTAAAAATCAATTTTTCTTTTACTTCTGTAAATTTATACAGTGGTGAATCTTTTAAAAGTCTTAGCAATTTTTCAAATGGTAATAAATATCTACATAAATTCAATTTAGAGGGAATCATTCCAAAATTTAAACCTTTTGCTAGAGAATTTTTCATGCTTTCACTTAACCGAAAAGAACTGTAGTTGAAAATCACTTTATCGGGATTTATGCTGTCAAAGTCTAAAGACAATCCAAGGGAAAACAATTTCTTTTCATGAATTTTTTCAATAGTAACTTTAGTGTTGTTCATAGTTCTTGATAAAATGCGATTAATATATATAAAATCTAAAGTGGAAAGATTTGCTTTTAAAACATCCTTAAATTTCTTGACAGCTTTTGAAGTTGTATTTATTAAATTCTCTTTATTCCTTATTTCATTATTAAGAAGAATATTTTGACATTTCTTATATGCTCTTGATCCATATAATCTCCTGTTCCAAAGCCGAAAAAATATAAATTTAGGATAAATTTTATTTAATTTGCATTTCTTTAAGAAAGAGAGTTGAAGATTTAATCTTGTCAGTTCAGTTTAGTAGATTCTTTTTCAATTTATCTATATATATATATATATATATATATATATATATATATATCTATATTATATATATATATATATATATATATATATATATATATATATAATATATATATATATATATATATATATATATATATATATATATATATAATATATATATATATATTATATATATATATTATATATATTACATATATATATATATATATATAATAATATATATATTATTATATATATATATATATATCTTCTATATATATATAATATATTATATATTATATTTATATATATATCTTATATTTTATATATATATATAATATATATTATACTATATATATATATAATATATATATATATATATATTATATATATTATATATATCTATATATTATATTATATATATATATTATTATAGTATATATTATATATATATATATATATATATAATATAATATAAATATTCATTTGCATGTGTATGGGTGAGCGAGTGTAATGACATACGGTAATAATCAATTATTGTTATAGCTCATCATATAAAGGGTGTTACCGCATGTTAAAAATATTACATTAAAACACATTATTATTATTAAGAAATTGAGGGTCAATCAAGCGAGTTATTTTAATGTTCAAATTGCATCATCTAAAACCCAAGATTTCATCAGTTTTATTCGAGAAATATAATACACGTAGATTGCTGCATTCTGTGGTAATTTTGGGCAGAAGTTTCATTTTTGCAGGTCGTGATGGTACTAGGGTAAGGTGCTGTGAAGATTTAGTGAATTGTGAACACACAAATGTCAAAACGCTGAAATCCTTATTTTGTTTAAATTCCATGAAGGAAATGCTGCCTTCATGATTCCTTTAAAAATAGGTATTATTTCCTTATACCATCAGTATTATTTTCACTGTGTTGTTTTAATTATCTCTACCAGTAGACAATTACGTGTTTCTTAAATTATCTCTTGGTAAAGAAAAAGTTTCTGCAATGATTTAGTTATTAAAAGTTCATAATAAGAGATGTTGAAACAAATTTATTTTCATTTCATTTTTATCAAGCCAGGTTATTTTCCAATTCCATTGAGACAGTTTTTCTTTTTAGGTCAGAAGATTGCTGTCTTCTGTTGCTGGAATAGTCAGTCTCTTCCTTGTTCGTCGCGCTCAGCCTTGCCCAGTCACCTGTGACTACGTAGAGCCAGCGAAAATACCTCGTTTTCTTAGGTTTGAATCTGCCCCTGTTCCTATCTAGCCCGTCGTGCTTCCTGCTTAGCTTTTGATGTAGGAATCTTCTCACTCCTGTGTAAGGTGGCAACTCTAATTTTTTACACTTCAATTATTTAAACACTTAACAGTTCTGGTTAAATTGATTATTAATTAATTATTATTATTATTATTATTATTATTATTATTATTATTATTATTATTATTATTATTATTATTATTATTATTATTATTATTATTATTATTATTATTGGTTTGGTATGATTAAAATTATTATTTTATTATATTATTATTATTATTATTAATTATTAAATATTATTATTTTATTATTATTTTATTATTCTTATTATTATTATTATTATTATTATCTATTATTATTATTATTTTTATTAATATTATATTATTATATTAATTATATTAATATTTATTATTTTATTATTATTATATTATTATTCTTATTATTTATTATTATAATTAATAATAAATAATACTATTATTACTATTATTATCGATTATATATTATGTTTTATGTTTCATTTGTTTTTAGTGTAAGAAGAATGGCAATTCTAACTACTAGTTTTAAGTCTATTATTATTTACTTTTAATATTATTGATTATTATTCATTATTAATTATTATTATTATTAATTATTATTTATTATTATCTATTATTATTACTTATTATTATATTATTATTATTATTATTACTTGTGCAAACTATCCATTAATCAATAGAGAATCAGAGGACTTTCGAAGCCGACAGTGAATAAAGCCAAAGAAAGTTTATAAAATATGAAAGATTCTTTTTTTTAAACTCAGCTTTTGAAACATGAAAAAAAGGAAAATTCATCCAAAAAATGCAAAAATTAAATGGAAAGAAATTTTTCTGATCTAGAAAACGCAGGAAGAATGAGAAAAGAAAAAAAACTGAAAATTCATTACCAGAAAACAAAAGCAAACCATAAAAATTACCACAGTATTAAAATGAAAATAAAAAATTTTTTTATTTTTTAAAAATTTAAGCCATATTACTTGAATTAACTGAATTGATATTAATCAACATATTCTTCATTTTTACAACTACTACTACTACTCCTACTACTAACTACCTACTACTCACTACTACTACTATACTACTCTATACTACTACTACTACTACTACGACGACGACGACAACGACGACGACCGACGACGACGACGACGACGACGACGTACGACGACGACGACGACGACAATAATAATAAATAATAATAATAATAATAATATATAATAATAATATATGTAACAATATATATATAAGATAATCATCTTAATATTGAGAATAAAAGACTAACCATAATAATCATAAGTAATAATATTAATATAATTATTATTATAATAATCAATCATAATAATAATAATAATAATAATAATAATAATAATGAATAATAATAATCATAATAATAATAATCATAATATAATATAATAATACATAATAATAATAATAAAAATAATAATAATCAATCAATATAATAATATATATAATAATTAATAATAAAAATAATATATATGATCAATAATAATAATA
>JABUQX010030041.1:10000-12500 GCA_015478945.1 Trachelipus rathkii
GTTGGAACCTCTACACCGCACAGACTTCAAAACGTTATGTAGCACCATTCAAGCTATTTCATACAAGTACTTTTATGCTGGCATTCGTTTCTTCTCTCATCCTATCATTCAGCCCCACGATATCATAATCCTTAAACATAATTCTCTTCGGGTAAGAGAAGATATCTGATTATTTGTGAACCCGACAAATGGAAAGGTGTCGTCATCCTGCACAGGTTTGATTATAAACAAGAGGTTTTGGATATTCTTTCTTACGGTAGCAAGTTCAGGAGAATCACTACAAGCTTTACAACTCTTTTAAATAAACTTGAGGACAAACTCAACAGAAAATTAATACCCTTAAAATCTGATGGATAATTTGGAGATTCCATCTATGAGGATGTTCATGCCTCAGGTTTGTCTTTGGGCATACTGTACGGATGTCCTAAGGTGCACAAGCCGAATGTTCTAGTTAGACCAATATTGGTAGCGCACAATATGCATAATTATCGTCTGTCCAATCATCTTTGCTTATTTATCAAGCTCTACTCCACCAATCATTATACAGTCACAAATTCGCATCAGTTTGTCCAGGAAATCTCTGACCTTCAGACCCAAAATACTATAATGTGAAGCTTTGACGCTGAATCTTTATTCACCAACTTTCCCTTGCGAGAAACCATCCGTGACATCGCTGATTTGGTCCGACAACCTGAGAGGGAGGAGGGAGGAGGGAGAGGTAGAATACGGAGATGAAACGTTGCGTGATCTATCTTTGGCTGTTTCCGATTCCTACTTCATATTTGATGATAATATCTATCAGAAGTTGGATGGGTGGCCATGGGATCTCCTCTGTGCCCTACGTTTTCTAACATCTTTATGAATCACCTTGAGTACATTTATGAGCAGGTCGTCGGTTTGTTCTCCGATCTTTTATCGAAGATGCGTTGACGACATTTTCTGTATTTTCAATACATTGAATGAGGCAAGAAAGTTCTGTTATCTGATTAACGCTCTTCATCCTAATATCCGCTTCACTATGGAAGTGGAGGAGTGAGGTGCGCTAGCATTTTTGGATGTTCTCATTAAAAAATATGCTAAAAAACTTAATTCTTCTATCTATTTATAGGAAGAGACGTTTACTCCACTGGGTTTCAATTTCTACAGCTTCATCTCTCTAATATATTTGCAAAAATCTATCTCTACATTAGTCCGAAGAGCCATTAACGTCTCTTCTCATTACTTTTCACTGCACCATGAATTTGAGTTTCTGCTTGATTATTTTAACAAACACTGCTTCCCAACTGACTTGATCAGTGGAAGTATACGTTCTGTACTCAGGGAAGCATATCACCCCAGAGTGCAAAAGTGCTAATACTAGATGTTGTTTTTCCTTTTATTGAGTAGACTTCAACATCGTTGAGGAGTAGATTGGAGAGGGTTCTGTCGAGAAGTCTTCCTCATGTAAAATTTCAGTTTGCTCTCCTTCATAATTTTAAAATCCCTTCATTTTTCCAGTACAGAAATCGTTTGCCGGAGCTACTTAGGTCTAGAGTTGTATATATATATATATATATATATATATATATATATATATATATATATATATATTATATAGAACATAATTTTATTATGTATAATATATATATATGTATGTTTCGAGATGATGAGTCATTATTAATTAAACATTAATTAAATCACTCACCCCTCGGGTACAATAATTAAAATGATGGAAGGTGTATTCAAAAGATTTTGATGTTATTCTTTTATTAATATTCTTACTGATATTGTAGTTATTACAGATCATAACAGATAATTTTTATTTTGTATAATAAATAAGGACTGGGCCACAGACCCTTCGAATACATTTTCGTGAATACTCAAATCCCAATATTATATTTATTAGAATGACTTGCACAGGGGCGAGTGCGATAATGCCTCGATATACTGTGCTAGATGTTATTCACCATCCTCTATAATTTTTATATCTTATTATTTCACTGATGATCAACATAACGTATCAAAATGACACTTACAAGAGATCTTCTTTATAAGAACATTAGTTATAGAATAACACCTTTAGTTTTACTACAAAAATAATATATTTAACGTGCCAGGGCCAGGCCCTGGATCACGTCTTAAGGCACGGATGTCGTTGGCCTAACTCCTTTCCCTTCCTCGGTCGCATATAGAACCGTCTAAGAGAAAGACATTCTATTGGCTGTTTTGAAATAACATAAAAAAGAATAAAAATAGTTATGTGTAATCTTATAATATGTAAGCAATTTTACTGTACATAAAGAATACACATAACGGTTGGAGATGCTTTGTTTCTACTCTCATAATAATAGCTTTTGCCTCAAATTGAGTTCAGATTTATTATTTACAATAAAGATTATAAAGCATTATTTTTATATAGTACTAGACTTTAGTCATATGGTGATTCCCGGTTTAAGCAAGGATACCCAGCCTTCAAGCATAATAAATACATTTTTTTTTTATTTTTAAAGTTGACAGAAAT
>JABUQX010030041.1:17500-35639 GCA_015478945.1 Trachelipus rathkii
TATATATATATACTACTACTAATATATATATATATATAATATATATATATATATATATATATATATATATATATATATATATATATCTATTATATAAATATATTATATATTTATATATAGTAATATATATATAAAATAATATATATATATAGTTATCTATACATATATACTATTAATATATATATAATATATATATTATATATATATATATATATATATATATATATATTATATATATATATGTAATTATTTTATTATATATATATATATTTATATTATATATCTATATAATATATATATATATTATATATATATATATATATACTATATATTAATATAATATATATATTATATATATAATATCTATATATATATATATTATATGATATATATAGTATATATATATATATATAGTAATATATATGATATATATATATATATATATATATATATATATATATAAGTTGCTTCACTATTACTAATATTATTATATAATATATTATATATTATATATTATTTATTATATATATCATATACATATTATATATATATATATATACTTATTATATATTTATATAATATATATATATTATAAGTATATAATAATATTAATAATATATATATATATATATATCTAAATATATATATATAATATTATATATATATATTATATAATATATTATATATATATATATTAGTATATATATATATAGTATATATAATATATATATTATTATATTATATATATTATATATCTATATATAAATTATTTCTAGCGTAATGTATATAAAAAATATTCTATGTATAGTTATAAAATATTAAAGTATAAATTACATATATATTATATATAAGAATATAATGTATATGGAACAATGTATATATAATATATATATTAATATATAATATATTAGTATATATTTCAATAAAAGAATATGGTCGTGAAAATTGCTTTAATTTTTAAAGTGTTACAAAGCGGAGCTCTTGACACAGGCGCTGCAAAGGCAAAATTAAAAGGTGGCTCCTCGATTGGCACTGTTTTATTTTTTTCCACTACGCAGTGCCGTCAATAAAAGCCGATTATTAAATGGATAAGGCCATGCTATTGGCACTTCAAAGGAAACTTCTTTGGTGCTATTTATTACTTCTAATCAAATTTAATTATTAAATAATTAATGTTACGATGAATAATTATTATTATTATTATTATTATTATTATTATTATTATTATTATTTCATTCATTTATTATTATTATTATTATTAATTATTTTTATTATTATCATTATTATTATTATAATTATTGACAAAAGATTCTTTATTATTGACATTTCTTATCTTTAATATTAAAGTTCTTTATATTATTATTATATTATTAATTATTGTTATTATTATTATTATTATTATTATTATTTATTATTATTATTCATTATTATTATTATTATTATTATTATTATTATTATTATTATTATTATTATTATTATTATTATTATTATTATTATTATTATTATTATTATTATTATTATTATTAATTATTATTATTATTATTATTATTATTATTATTATTATTTTGACGTATTATTTTGTTGCTTTATCGAGCCTCCTGAAAATATTTCTTTCTACTGAAGAAATTTTCTTTAATATTATCCTAGAATAAAATAAAACTACTGATTTTATTACTGTTCCGAACTTTCGTCAGTATACTTCGGACATTTTCAAGGAATAATTTCTAATTTTTAGATCATATTTTCTTATCATAGTGGAGAATCTTTCTTTTATGCTATTATCAAAATTTTTGTTTTGTTCTTTAAAATGTTGGAATAAATTATTCTACTTATACTTATATTGCGACCTCCTTATGTTGAGAATATTCGTGGGGTATTTGATAGAAGTGGCGTTACATCCACTTTCAAAATATTAGAATCGCTATACAACGTTACTACTCTCATCATCAGAAATCGCTGCACGAGAATTAGTTTTATTTATTTATTTATGCTATTAGTTTATAAGATATTTATATTCTCTAAGTTTGCTTAAATCTACAATATAAAATTATTCCTTTAATATGTCTGAAGAATACAGACGAAAGGTAGGGACAGTAATAAAATCATTAGTTTTATTTTATCATAGAATAATATTAAAAAAAATTTCTTTAGCAGAAAGAAATATTTTCAGGAGGTTTGGAAAATAAACAAAATCATATATTAAAATAAATGCTGATATGGAGATTTTAGAAATATTATTATTATTATTATTATTATTATTATTATTATTATTATTATTATTATTATTATTATTATTATTATTATTATTATTATTATTATTATTATTATTATTATTATTATTATTATTATTATTATTATTATTATTATTATTATTATTATTATTATTATTATTATGATTGCAAGTTTTTTCCAATTCCTAAAGTTATCAATCGTATCAAGATCGAACACCTACCCTAAGTAAGCCCTACTATTACTTTCTATAGGCATAGGTATTGAATATTACAATAACAAACATATAACATGTATTGTTGTGTAGAGGGATATATGCTATTTTTTGATTGAATTTTATTTATTAATTATTTATTTATCTTTGATTATTATTATTATTATTATTATTTATTATTATTATTATTACTAAAATTATTATGTATTATATTAAAATAAATTTCAAAACATTTTTTATTACTTATTATTATATTATATAATTATTATTATTATTATTACTATTAATTATTGATTATTAATTACATTAATAATTTATTATTATTATTATTATTATTATTATTATTATTATTATTATTATTATTATTATTATTAATTAATTATTATTATGTATTATTATTATTATTATTATATTATTATCAGTATTATTATTATTTTATTCATTATTAATTATTAGTATATTATTATTATTAATTATTATTATTATTATTGATTATATTATTGATTATGAGTGCATTCCCTATTAATTATAGTGCTTAATAATTCATTTATTACTTATTATTACTTATTATTTTATTATCTATTATTATTATTAATTATTATTAATATTATTATTATTATTATTATTATTATTATTATTATTATTATTATTATTATTATTTATTGATATTAGCTTAATATATATATTATTATTTTTTATTATTAATTATTATGTATTATTATTATTATGTATTATTATTATTATTATTATTATTATTTTATTATTATTTTAATATATTTATTATTATATTATTTATTATTATTATTATTATTAATTATTAATTATTATTATTATTATTATTATTATATTATTATTATTATTATTATTATTATTATTATTATTATGAGTTTGCAAGGTTTTTCCAATTCCTAAAGTTCTCAATATTTTCAAGATAGATGTTCTTAAAGACTATTTAAGAATTCAATAGAACAAAAGGTTTTTGAACTTTTAATTTAATATTTTCGCCTGGCCATTTCAGGCATCATCAGAGACGCGTTCTAGACTGAATTTACAATTGATAAAACAAAATAAATGTTTTTGAAATATAAATGTGAAGTAACAAATTAAAATATTAATAACTAACGTTAAATCTATAATCCTAATATAATATTTATATCAATAGAGGTATGAATTGGGAATCTTTTGAACATTTTTTGAGCTAGATTATGTGGAATCTATTTATTGATATAATTATTATTTTAGAATTTCAGGTTGAATGATAGTTATTACTATTTTAATTTATTACTTTACATATTTATATTTAGATAACATTTATTTTGTTTTATCAATTGTCAAATTAGTCTAGAACTCGTCTCTGGTGATGCCTGAAATAGCCAGGCGAAATATTAGAGTAAAAGTCCAAAAATCCTTTTGTTCTATTTCTATTCTAGAATAATCCCAAAGGAAATCAATCTCTGAAGAGATTGTATAACTTTAAGGAAATTGGAAAGTCCTTGGCAAAAGCTCATTTTAAATTAGAAGTTGATATAAAATTTCTATATTATTATTATTATTATTATTATTATTATTATTATTATTATTATTATTATTATTATTATTATTATTATTATTATTATTATTATTATTATTATTATTATTATATTATTATTAATATTATTTATTATATTATTTATAACTATTAAGTATTATTAATAAGTACTACTATTAAAGTATTTTTAATTAAGTACTTTTGTTAAATAAAATTATTACTAAGTACTTTTGTAAGTACCATTTAATCTTTATTTTTATTATTCATTATTATTTTTTAATTGATTTATTATTATTATTGATTATTAATAGCAATTAATATTATTAATTATTATTATTAATATATTATTATTATTATTATTATTATTATTATTATCTATTATTATTATTATTAATATTATTATTATTATTGATTATTATATTAAATTATTTATTATTTTATTATTTTATTATTAATTATTAATTATATTATTATATTTTATTATTATTATTATTAATTATATTAATTATTATTATTAATTATTATTATTTTATTATTATTATTATTAATTAATTATTATTATTATTATTATTATTATTATTATTATTATTATTATTATTTATTATTAATTATTATTACTTATTATTGATTATGCTCCATGTGCATGCCAACTTTTACTGATGATTTGTCTCCCAATATACGGCATAGCAAATAAATCAGTTATTCAACCGCTTATAACTATGCAAAAACGTTTTATACGACTTCTAAGCGCTGCTAGAAGCTTCTATGATCATACAACACCTTTATTTAAAAAACTTAAAATTCTGCAGTTCGAAGATCTGTTAAAGCTATCTCTTTTAAAAGAGCAGCATAAGATCATATACATAATATAAGCCTGTAACTTATTGTTGAACTAATATCAAAACATCAAAACCGAAGAACGTAAGGGCACTGACGGAAATAAGTTCACATATGACGCCCAGCGGCTTAGAAAAAGATTAGAAAAAGCTAGACAAGCAGCTAGCTATAAAGGTGCTAAACTTTATAACGAATTACCGCATAATTTAAAAAATGAAGAATCCTTAAAAGCATTTACATTTAAAGTGAAAAAAACGTTTTCATTTGATAAGTACTGAACATTAAATTAAATTATTATTATTATTATTATATTATTATTAGTTATATTATTATTATTATATATTCATTATTATTAAGTATTATTATTATGTATGTATTATTATTATTTATTATTAGTTATTATTATTCATTATTATTTCCTTATTATTATTATTAATTATTAGTAATTATTATTATTATTTATCATTATTATTGATTATTATTGATTATTATTATTAAATTATTAGTCAATACTAAATGTTCATATAACCATTATTAATTTGATTATTATGTATTGATTATTAAATTATGCATTATTATTTATTATTATTATTATTTTATTATGTTATTATTATTATTATTATATTATTAATTATTATTATTATTATTATTAATATTATTATTTTATGACTGCAATTATAATTGAAAAAATTTGTAATTGTGATTGCTAATTGATAATTGTTGAATTTGTAGTTTGGTCCCTTATTGATTATTTTTTATTATTATTCATTTATTATTATTGATTATTATTATTATTATTATTATTATTATTATTATTATTATTATTATTATTATTATTATTATTATTATTATTATTATTATTAATGATCTTTATAAATCATTATAGTCGGAGCTTATATTATTAATTCTCGTTATAAATTTATGTATTACTATGTATTTAATTGATTATTATGTAAATTATTATTCAATCTGATTATTATTATTAGTTATTATATTATTATTCATTTGATTAGAATTATTATTAATGTATTATTATTTTATCTATATTATTAAACTATTATTATTATGATTATTAATTGATTATTATTATTATTAATTCATTCATCATCATTATATTAAAGTTATTTTATTAATTATTATGTTATATTATATTATTAATTATTATTATTATTATATTTTATTATTATTATTATATTATTATTTATTATTATTCATTATTATTATTAATTATTAATTATTATTATTATTATTAATCCACTTTGAGGACATGTGGAATACATTAGTGAGTTACTGACCAGGGTATATTTCAAGTTTTTAACGATAAGGCTAAAGTAAATAGTGGTAAACCACAAAAAAAATCAATTTTAAGAAATTTTGTCAGCTGCAAAACATAGGATGGACTTTATTCATTGATTATTATTATTAATTATTAATATTATTAATCTATTATTATTATTATTATTATGTATTATTATTAATTATTATTATTATTATTATTATTATTATTTTATTATATTATTATTTAATTATAATTGTAATTGTGATTGTAAATTATAAATATAAATTATAATTATTATTTTATTATTTATATTATTATTTATTATTATTATTATATTATTCATTATGTATTATTATTATTATATTATTATTATTTTATTTTATTATTATTAATTATTATTATTATTATTATTATTATTATTATTATTATTTATTTATTAATTATTATTATTATTTGTTATTATTATTATTATTATTAATATTATTATTAATATTATTATTTATTAATTATTTTAAAGTTATTATTATTATTATTGATTATTAATTATTATTATTATTATTACTATTATTGATTATTATTATTATTATGTAGTAATTATTATTATTATTATTATTGCATCATTATTATTATGTCATTATTATTATTCTATCATTAACTTATTATTATTATTATTATTATTATTATTAATTATTAATTATTATTATTGAATTATTAATTATTTTATTATGATATTATTATTATTATTGATATTGATATTATTATTGATTATTAATTATTATTTAAATTCTTTTTCTTATCTTTTTCTTTTTCTCTTCTTTTTATTAATTATTATTATTATTATTATTATTATTTATTAGATTATTATTATTAAGGTATTATTATATTATTATTATTATGTAATTATTATTTATATATTATTCATTATTATTATTATTATTAATTATTATTATTATTATTATTATTATTATTATTATTATTATTATTATTATTAATTATTAATTATATAATTATTAATTATTCATTCATTCATTAGTTATTGATTAGTTGATGTATTATTATTATTATTATTATTATTATTCGTTATTTATTATTATTATTATTAATTATCATTATTATTATTATTATTATTATTAATTCATTTATTATTATTATTATTATTTTCATTATTAATTTACCGTTTTTAAATTAATTATCTTAATATAATATTAATTTATCTATTATTATTATTGATTATTATAATTGTTATCTACTTATGATATTATTATTCATTATTATTATTATTATTATTAATTATTATTTTTATATTGATTATTATTATTATTCATTATTATTACGTATTATTTATTTTCAAATTACTTATTATATTATTCTTATTATTTTATTATTATTTATTATTATTATTTTCTGTAACAAATTCATTGAAGTTATGAAAAAACTCATAGTTACTATCCAAATTGGGATAGTCACTTGGTATTAATATCTTAGATAATTAATTAATTATTATTAATTATTATTAGATATTATTATATTATTATTATTATTATTATTATTATTACTTATTCATTCATTATTAACATTATATTAATTATTATTATTGATTATTATTATTCATTATTAGCATATTATTATTATCTATTATTATTTATTATCATTATTATATTATTATTATTATTATTATTATTATTATTCATTATTATTATGTAATTATTATTATTAATTAATTAATTGATTAATTATTATATTATTATATTATTATGTTATTATTATTCATTATATTTCATTATAATTGTAACTTGTGATTACTAATTAAAAGTTATAATTATAATTATATATTATTATTATGTATTATTATTATTATATATTATTTATTATTATTATTATATTATTAATTATGTATTATTATTGATTATTAATTATTTAGTTATTATTATTATGTATTATTATTAATTATTATTGCTATTATTATTATTATTCATTATTATTATATTATTATTATTATTCACTTATTAATTTTATTATTATTATTATTATTATTATTAAATTTATTATTAATTAATTATTATTCATAATTATTATCTATTATTATTATTCTACCGATTAGTATTACTTTATTTTTATTATTATCTATTACTATTATTAATGTAGCATTGTCTATTTTTATTATTATTAGTTATATTATTATCTATTATTGATTATTATTATTGATTATTATTATTATTATTATTATTATTAAATTATTATTGATTATTAATTATTATTTTAATCTATATTATTATGTATTAATTATTAATTATTATTATTATTATTATTATTATTATATTTTATTATTATTTATTAATATGTAAGTTAATAATAGCTTATTTTTGTAACGATAAGTTTTGAAGGGGTATGAAGGAAAACTCATAGCTAGCTACGACTGATCGGGATAGCTCCTAGTACTTAATATCCATTATGCCTTAATTACCATTTTATTGATTGTAAATTTCAAAAACAAATTAAAATTAACTATTGAAAGGAAGAGGGCATCAGTGTATGTGTGAATGCTCAAAATTACGTAACTGTAATTAACAAATGCATGAGAATATACAAGAAATGAATGTATGTATTTGGGGGCTCAAAGGGACACAAAGAAGACACTGGTGTTGCAATTAGTAGACGCCATTTCAGATAGGAGGGAAATTGCATCCTAATTTAATTTTAGCATAGAATTCGTAATAGTTGATCAAAGTTATTGTATGCTATTAAAGGATGAAAATTGTAACTGTTATCTTGAATAAATACGCCTGAATGGGATTTTGCTGAGTCCTGCGGTATCTATAATTTCGTATTTTCCAGTTATTAGTATTTTATGTTTTGATTATTATTATTATTATTATTATTATTATTATTATTATTATTATTATTATTATTATTATTATTATTATTATTATTATTATTATTATTATTATTATTATTATTATTATTATTTTCTAGATTTACTGTATTTTATCTTTCATCACAAGGTCTTGCGAGGTAAAAGACAAAAAAGGGTTAAAAAGTCCTTAACTAAAAGTGCTTTCGCTCCTCCTGACGTCTCTGAGGAGCCTGTGTGAACCAGAGCTGCGGTGCCGCGACTCGAACCAAGCAGCACGGAAGCTGTAAGTTTTGGAGTTTCGGAATCGGAGCCGGAGCCGGAGACGGAGTTCGATTATATTATCTTTCAGCCAATTCCGCAACCCTGCTTAAAACTTTATCTGTTTTGGAGATAAGGTTCGTATGAGCTGGTCGGGAACCGCACCGTTCACCGTACACTGGAAACCGGACATGACTCTAAAGCGCGAAGGTAAAATTTTAAAATTCATTCGTTCAGTCGAGAAACTTTACATTCAAACAATTGTCCCCAATTCTTGTTTATAAATTTAATACATAAAACAATATTGTATTAAAGTATATATATATATATATATACTATATAATATAGATATATACTATACAATACTCTATACTAGCTACTATATCATATATATTATATACATATAGTATATATACTATATATGTATATATATTAATATATCTATATATATACCTATATATATACTATTATATATATTATATAAATATATATATACTATATTATATATACTATTATATAATATATACTATATATATTACTATATATTACTTAATTTTATAATTTACTCATATAATATATATACTATATATATATATAATAACCTATATATATATATACGTCCTTATATATTCAATGAAATAGATAGCTAAATCGCGATGAATCTTTTTATAATATCAAGTACTGCCCTTTAGTGGAATTAGTATAGGAGACTTATCAAGGAAGAATAATTTTCTAAATACTTATCTATTATCTCATATTATCATGGTTGAACGATAGTTATTAATTATTTTTAATTTCAATTACTTTACAAATAACTATAATCTATCACCTATATATACTATATATAATATATATACTATACTATACTATATACTACTATATCTATATATATACTATATATATAATATATATATATTATATATATATACCAGTATATATACTATATATATATATATCATATATTATATACTATTTATATATATATTATATATACTATATATATAATATATATATAATACTAATATATATATATATATATATACGAACGGCAATTTTAAGCTGTTCTGAAGATACTATATACTATATATTATATACTATATATACCCTAACTATATACTTCTATATATAATCATATATACTATAAATTTATACTATATCATATATATATATACTATATATATATATATTACTATAATTATATATATATACTATATACTATTATAATGTATTATATCATTAAACTTACTATATATCACATATCTATATATATATACCATACTATTATATATATCATATATATCATATATTATATATCTATATCTATATACTATATATACTATACTTAATATATATACATATATATATAATATATTTATATATTCTAAACCCTCACTTTGTCTTTACTGTTCGTGAGGCGTGTAGGATACGGAAGCAAACTGTCAAGAAGATAGTCAGCCCACATTAACTTGTTCCGGATGAGCGGGACTAAAAACGCATAAACATAGTCATGTAACAAACTTGGTTCCCAACACGAGAAACCCATATAAAAAAAAAAACAGGATATTTCCTTTAACAGAGCTCAAACGTCACAATTACGATGAACAGACAAACACACACACACACACACACACACCACACACACACACAGCATTCTTTATATATAATACTATATTACTACTATTATATACTCCCTTGCTTAATTGCTTTGCATATTGCCAGATTTACTATATATTACTATAACTACTATATAACTATTGATATATACTACTATATATATATACTAATACTATATAATATACTACTTATATATATATATACAATTTATATTATATATACTATTATACTATACTATATATACTATATATATCTATCTATATATATTATCATATATATATATATATTATACCTATACATATTACTAATTTGTGTCCTGATACTTGCAAATGTAAAGATTCGTTGAAACTGCGATGGTCAGAACAACTTTCTCGTCAATGATCAGTCCTTCACTTTCAATTATCTTCTTGTACTTCAAGATTATACTATAATAATATTATACTATATACTATATATATTATATATTATATCTATATTATTATACTACTATAATACTATTATAACTATTATACTAATATCATACTATATAAATATATATTACTTAATATATATATATATATATATACTATATAATCATACTATAAATATTAATACTATAAATAACATATATATATCTAATATATATATCATAATAATAATATATATATATATATATATATATATCTTAATATATTTACTACTAATATACGGTATTAAAGTATATATATTATATATATCACTATATATAAATATATATCATTTGACTACTTATAATTATATTATATACACTAACCTACGTCTATATACATACTTACTATGATATACTATCAATATCTGCTGACATAGCAATAACTGACAATACTATATATAACTATATATATATATATATATATATATACTTATACTAATATATATATATATATACTATATACCATTATCTAATACTATACTATATATATATATATATATATATATATATATCTATACCTCAATATATATATATATATATATATATAGTATATATACTATACTACATACTATTATAATCTATATACTATATATATCTTATATATTACTACTTACTTTTAAATAAAATTCACTATCTACATATATAATAAAATATTATCATATTATATACCTATTATACTATCTAAATTTAGATATAGTTTTATATATAGCTGATATACTATAAGATGATGACTTATATTGTATATAAATATATATATATACTATATTACTATCATATTTGGTATACTTATATAGTATATATATTATAATATATATATCTTGTATAATATATATACCCAATATATATATATATATAGTATATATATATCTAGTATGTTTTATTCCCCTATATATATATATATATAGTATACTATATATATATATATATATATTTATAGTACTGTATAGATATATCTGGTATATATAGATATACTAATATAATATGTATATACGCTATATATAATATATATACAGTCATATTACACGTATCACCCACACCGTATATCATATATACCTATCATTACTTAACCAAATTCTGGCGGTGAGTCGTGTCACCTAGTACATGGGATTAGTTTAAGCTGTTATAAGACGAGTTCTATCTCTATAACTGAGTGAGTAGTGACGATACTACGACTAGTACATATGAAATCACTATGTCAATACAAGATGAAAAGAAAGCAAGAGAAATGAAACCAATTACTGTGAGACACATCAATAATATAGTGAGACTTTAGGGATATACAAAAAGTATAAGAAAGCTAGATAATGGAATATAATGAAATATATAATGGTGAACATCATACATATACATAATTGTGAGTGAGTCAGCATAAGCCTATAACGGAGCGGTCTAGATCACGACAGAAACAGTGACTAGAAAAGTAAATGGGCCTATGACTTATAAGATATCATATAGCTATATATTATCAAATACCATCAGGCCGGGGTGATGGGATTATAGGTAGTGAGGTGAGAGTGAGATATATAAACTATTTACATATATTAAGATGAATCAGGATTATATAGTATATATATTTATCATTACGTGATCGGACAAGATGAGAAATCCGTACTCACCTCATTACTAAATTACATATTAATGACTAGGTATAAATTTAAAAGAACGATTTGAATTTGACATTATTAACATCTAAAATAAGTGATATAACGTAAAAACTAATCTAGTCACTTACAGGTATAATAATTATCCGTCATGAATAAGATTAATATGAACTATCATTACTCTTCCATAATCAAAATTATTAGATACTAAACGTACTCAACAGTCGAGCCAATCTTTATTCATTGAGAGATTCTATGCCTTAGGTTAAGATTCTTTAGAGTAACACACAATATAATAAGCTTACATGTAATAAAACTCTCTTTAACGTCATATAATGAAATCTAATATCTATAATAACAAAGTAATAATTATTATTTTTAACAGCGAATTGATGAGAAATATGACAGCAGTGTCCTGAACTCGATCCTAATTTGATTCTCTAAACTATCTTGTAGAATTTAACATAAAATTTCAGGCTAATCTTCAACAAGAAATTTTTATTATTTTATAGTATCACATAGTGGCAGTTTATGTCGATTTTATTAGAACAACAAATAGACATAATGCTTAATGCTATTTTATAGTAATTATATAATATAATAAGGTAATCATACTTATTTTATACGTATATAGCATAGTAGTATCTAGCATAGATTAGATACTAAGGAACACTAGTCTACCTATGGAGCATAGGAGGCATTATCGGTTCTATAATTGCTAATATAAGCAGCTACTCATATAGCGCTATATCAGCCTGCAGACTAACACTAAATATATATATATCAATAGATGTCTGAACGAAACATGGACTGAGTTACAAGATATCTCTGAAATTGTGGGTATATTATATAATTAGTTAGCATAGAGAGTATGTTGACATAGTAAAATATATGAATGAATGACTCACTTAGCTATACAGTAAATGCTCATACGCACACTCTATATTCGATAATTACAATGAATATACACTAGCATCATATATAATTATGATTTGATCGAATCATATATCAAATATACATAGAGACTAATGTAATCTTGATATACAAATATGCATACACCTCAAAATCAGTGTAACTAGGATATAATCGCAAGTAGAAAAATAATGGTTATTTAGCATGAGATCATTTAAGAATCAGCGACAGATCCCTCAACGATGAATAAATCAGACCGAGTCAATCGATGCGCGAATAACTCACAGCTTAGACGCAGAGATATATTTCACAGTTTCGCCAACGCTATCTCTTTAGATTCTCTAATATCTAGCGCCCTGCTTACTATATATATCATACTATACAATTAACTATATATATATATACTCTTGATATAACATCTAATTACTATATACTCTACTAGAATCTCATGTATACTATATAACCATTCTATTTTCTACAAGTCATCATATATACTATTTATGATACATAAATCTATATCATTATATACTATACTATATAACCGCAGACTGGGTTAGCTGCATTGACACCTACTCTACTATGTCTAATGGGCTAAAGAAGAAAAATTCAATCATCACAGTTCTCAGCTGAATGTCCAATTTGTGGAACTGGGAGGAGAGCTTGAACTCTCCCTCATCAGGTCTTCCCTCCTTCCCTCTGTCCTTTCTCCATCTTATCCAGGACTCAAAAACAACATCACTCCTCTATCAACCTTCCGTGCCTTCCGTTTTATCGTCTCTTCATGTCCTGTTTTTTTAAATCATCTTCTTATTAATTCTCTTAACTCTTGCTGACATTTCAATGTTTTTTCGACTGTACTGCCGATGGAACATCTGCGAGTATGGCAATATATAACGCCTACTAAAATCAAGTAATAATATATAATCTAATAATAATCTAATAATAATAATAATAATAATACATCAATCAAATATAATAATTAATAATAAAATAATAACTAATAATAATTAATAAACAATAATAATAATACATCAATTAAATAACTAATCAAACATAAAACTCTCATCAATAATTACGACTAATATATAATTATGCTGAGTCATATACAGAATAATAATATAATAATATAATAATAATAATAATGAATCCATAATAATAATACATAATAATACAATAATAATAATAATCAATAATAATACCTAAAATAATAATAAGTAATTAAAAATACATAATAATACATAATAATAATACATTAATAATAATCAACTAATAATACTTACATATACATAATAAATAATCCCCGCCAATGATATTAATTTAAATTATTTAATTATAAATAAGATCTAACATCATACATCAACTCAATAAACTAATCACGATACTAATAAATCCAATAAATTGATAATGCTAATATAAATGAATCAATAACTAATAAATAATAATCAATAATAATCATAATAATCAAAAATAATAATAATAATCAATAATAATAATAATAATAATAATAATATACATGAATAATAAATATAATAATAATAATAATTCAATGAATAATACATAGAGAGTTAAGGCGGATAAAAGATTAGATGGATGAAGAAGTAGATGGATAACGTTTATTTAATCACCTTCGGTAGATGAATTTTAAGTTTTCCTTAATAATCTCCTCTCCTCCTCTCTCCTCTCTCTCTCTCTCTCTCCCCTCTCTCTCTCTCTCTCTCTCTCTCTCTCTCTCTCTCTCCTCTCACTTTCTCTCTTTTCTCTCTCTCTCTCAACTTTCCTCTCTCTCTCTTTTTCTCTCTCTCTCTCTCCTTCTCTCTCTCTCTCTCATCTCTCTCTCCTCTCTCTTCTCTCTCTCTCCTCTCTCTCTCTCTCTTCTCTCTCCTCTCTCTCTCTCTCTTCTCTCTCTCTCTCTCTCTCTCTCCTCACTCATTTTCTCTCTCCTCTCTCTCTCTCTCTCTCCTCTCATCCGTCTCTCGTCTCTCTCTCTCTCTCTCTCTTCTCTCTCTCTCTCCTCTCTCTCATCTCTCTCTCTCTCTCTCTCTCCGCTTCTCTCTCTCTCTCTTCTCTCTCTCTCCCTCTCTCTCTCTCTCTCCTCTCTCCTCTCTCTCTCTCTTCCTCCTCTCTCTCTCTCTCTCTCTCTTCTCCTGTCCTCTCTCTCTCTCTCCCTTCTCCTCTCTCTCTCTCCTTCTCTTTCTGTGATCCGAGGAAGGCAAGCTACTACATTGCTTCTGACGCCCGAGTTTCATAAGATTTTTTGGGATTTAGCTTCATCAATGCCGAATGATACTTTGCGTATCTTATGCGTGTTAATTTAACTGTCTATTCTTTATTCGCAGTCTAACGACTTTATTTCTACCCTTATCTTTTCATTATTAATTATTATTATCTATCTATATTATTATTATTATCTTATTATTATTCATTTTATTCATTAGTTATTATTATTATTATTATTCTTAAATTATTATTATTATTATTATCTATTATTATTATTATTATTTTATTCAATATTATTAATCATTATTATTATTATCTATCTTATTATTATTATCTATTAATTATTCATTTTGATAATGTTTATATTCTATTATTTATTCCATTATTATTATTATTATTCATTATCTACCTTTTTTCCCCAATATATGTAATTCAAGTCACTTGTATTTTTACTATTATTACTATTTTTTTTTTACCATTAAATAATCGATCATTACACCTCTCTTTTCATCTATTATTATTATTATTAATCCCTATTATGTATTATATATTATTATATTATTACTTATTATTCATTATTATTATTTATTATTTTTTATTATTATTTTATTTATACATTATTATTATTATTATCTGGATTATTATTATTATTATTCATTATTAATTATTACTGTATTATTATTATATTATTCAAATTACACATTATTATTCTTATTATTATTATTATATTATTCATTATTATTATTATTATTATTATTATTATACTATATATATAATATATACATAATCAACTATATATACTATGATAGTATATATATATATATATATATACTACTATAATACTATTTATATTATTATATATATTATATTATTATATATATCTATATACTATATATATATTACTATATACTATATATATATATCTAACTATATATATATATATATGATAACTATATTGATATAAGGATAAACTGCAATGCACGCAGTGTTACATAGGTATATGAAACAAATCACCCCAGACATTTTCACTCCTGCTCGGGAATACGAACCTGACCCTACAGATATAGTGCAAGTGCTTGACACCACGACAACGCATGAGCCTACAAGAAGGGACTCTAGATACCTTCCTATGGTGACATATTCGCACAGACCCCGAGAGTAGGACATGTCCGTGCTCTTTCCACTCCCCTCTGGCATCGGTGTTCCAAACAGGGTACTTGCAGCAAGATGAAAGCATATTAAGTAACTGGTGTCCATATTTATTGATACGGATATAACCCTGGCAATGCACGCAGTGTTAATGAGGTATGTGATAAAATACCCTCAATAGATTTCGCCCTGCTGGGAACTGCTAACACCCTGGACTCTAGGCAGATTACGTGTAAGTGTTTGACCACCAGACACGATGAGCCTAAAAGAAGAACTCGACACGATACTTCCTTATGGCTAACATATTCGCAATCCACCGAGATAGGAAACATGTGTGCCGCGTCTTCCGTTCACACTCAGGCATGGGGCCAAATCCTGCTACCGCACAAGTGAAAATACTTAATAACTGGGGTACATATTTTATTGATAAGGATAACGCAATGCACAGGTTACTAGGCTACTTATAACACCCTTTTAACACTGCAATGCATTGCACGTCTTTATCTTTTACAATAAAATATGCTACCCAGTTTATTAAGCCTACTTTTTACCTTTGTGCGGTTACCTGTTGGACCCATGCCCGAGTGTGAGAGGGAACAAGCGAGACATGTCCTATCTCCGGTGTTCATGAAAATAATCAAACTTGAATAACGCCGATTATAGCTACCAACGAGACATCAGCTCTCTCGCTCTCAACTATATCTTCTAGCTAGAGTGGTCTGGTAAGCATCAAACACTTGCACAGTATATCTCTAGGGTCTACGTTTGTTTCCTCCAGCAAGGGTCGAAATGCCTTTGGGGCTATTTTATCAATACCTATTAACACTGCGTGCATTGCAGTTTATCCTTATCAATTATAATATGTCTACCCCAGTTATCTAGTATTTTCACCTTGTGCGGCTACCTGTTTTGGGCCTCATCACCGCAGTGTGAAGCGGGAAGAGCCGACATTCCTATTCTTCGGTGGGTGCGATATATTCACCATAGGAGTTATTGTCG
>JABUQX010030042.1:2500-5000 GCA_015478945.1 Trachelipus rathkii
GGGGATATAATAACCTGTCATCGTGTATAGGAATAAACACACATTTTTGAACCCTTTGAGAGGAGTGTTTAGGAAATTTTTGAAAAAAAAAATTATCCGTTATCGGAATCGAGTCTAATATACAATTTTAAAAATCTGATAAAGAAAATATTTTAAAATAAAACTGTAAATTAAGATAACGGTTAACGGATATGTAGGGGCGAAAATTTAAACTCCGTATTAACGTTTTTAATTCACAACGAACACTTGCGCTTAATAGTCCGGTTACTCTTTCGAAAATTAACGAAAGCGTTAAAGTTAACGAACAAATTAACAGGTAATTAAGGGATTAACGCTTTAACGCGTTAATGTCCACCTTTCTATAAGGGGAACTGCAAAAACTACAGGGGAATTAGTTTATTGAGTTATAGGGGAAGTATGCTGGTATTTTGGTTGAAAGGGTAAGTCGAGTGACTGAGGAGTTGATTACTGAGGAACAAGGCGTATTTAGAAGTGGTAGAAGATATGTAGATCAGATTTTATATAAATCAAATTAGCAAGAAGAAGAAGAAGAAGAAGAAGAAGAAGAAGAAGAAGAAGAAGAAGAAGAAGAAGAAGAAGAAGAAGAAGAAGAAGAAGAAGAAGAAGAAGAAGAAGAAACTACAGACTACAGTAACACAGATACTACAGAAACCGACTAGCGAAGACTTTTACCAGCCACTCAAGGCTAGTCATGTTTTAGTATTTTTGTTTATTTAATTTGTGGATGTGTCCTACTGTTATTAAAAAAAACATGTTATCGTATTTTTGAATAAGTACTTATTTTACCATATTTCTAGCTTAACATATGAGTCTGCTCACTAGAGCAGATCTGCTTCTAAGCAACAAACATCATAGTATGTTAAGTATTATTGTTTATTTATTGTGTTGTGATCGATTTGATCACCGTCTTAGAACAGATATGTTCTATGAGGTGAACATCAAACCTATTTACTACAGTTAATCAGTGTGATCGATTAGATCACTGTCTTAGAACAGATATGTTCTATGCGGAAAGAAGAAGGAGAAGAAGAAGAAGAAGAAGAAGAAGAAGAAGAAGAAGAAGAAGAAGAAGAAGAAGAAGAAGAAGAAGAAGAAGAAGAAGAAGAAGAAGAGACTTTATTTAGGAATTTCAGGCAACAGGGATATGGCAGGATTAACGGGGAGGCTCTTTGACAAATTTTAATGTATATGGTGTTGGTGGTAGCAATCTGAATGTAATTAAAAGCATGTTTGTTGATTGTGAAATGTGAGTAAGAATAGGTGGAATGGAGAGCGAACGATTTAACACTAAAAACAAAGTAAGACATTAATGTGCTCCGTCTATTTGGCTATTTAATTTATATATGGATGTGGAGATGAAGGTATTTAAACTAGAGTGCCAAGGGAGTTTAAAGAGTGATGGAAAAAGATTGAGTGTGGAGGATACCTTGAATATTGTACGCAGATGATTTGTCTTTGTTTGGTGAATTTGAAGAAAGTTTAAGAAGATTGGTATAGGAGTTTGGCTATGTGTGTAAAAAGAGGAGTTTGAAGAAATGTAGACAAGAACAAGGTGGTGGTAGTAGGTGAGGAGTGTCCGCAGTGTGAAATCATACTAGATGATAGACAACTAGAACAAGAAAATGAGGTTAAATATTTAGACTATATACTGGATTTAAAAGGAGCAGATAATGCTGATGTAGTAGGAGAGTTGCTGGTGGTAGGAAGGTGACTGGTGCAATCAAATCTTTTGCGAATGCATGGGAACTAAGTCTGGAGTGTTTTAGGGTTTTGAATTAGGGTATGTTGGAAGATACGAGGACATAAAGGAAGAAGATTTCTAGACTGCCAAAAAAGTATGCTGGATCAAAGAGGAAAATGTGCAATATCAAGAAGAAGCAAGGAGAAGTTTTGGTGAGGTCAAAAGACATAAACAGGATATGGATAGAATACTTCAGAGAACTATTAAATGCGAACGAACAAGTGGAGGAGAGGGGATAAAGGGTGAAAAGGATGATATTCGAAGGGTGTTAACACCAATTCTACTATATGGGGCAGAAACATGGAGTACCACCACAAGAGAGGATGGAAGAATACAGTCGGCGGAGATTTACGTTTTGAGAGGGATAATGGAAAAGAATAGAAGAAATAGGCAAAGAAACGAAAGAATATGGGAGCAGGTTGAAGTGAAGGCTATATTAAATAAGATGCGTGCAGCCAGATTGAGGTGATGGGAACACCTGGAGAGGATGCAGGAGAAATGAGTGGCCAAGAGGAGATGGGAGTGGAGACCGAAGAGAACAAGACCAAGAGGAAGGAAGTCGCTAAAAAAACTTTTCTTCCTAAACCCTATTAGTAATACTTATACCCATTCCTTCCATTAAGTAATTTTATAATTAATTAATTTTATAACTAAACTTTCATCTGTACATTATTTGTTAAAAGGTATATGAATTTTTGGTATTTTCCTTCTCCCTACATTTCATATTCATTCCTTTTT
>JABUQX010030042.1:12500-22500 GCA_015478945.1 Trachelipus rathkii
GATAACATTGAAGAAACCTTATGTAACATACTAAAACCTCAACAATTTGGTTTACGGTTATACGAGTCTACTCTGACCGGCAATGAACCATTCATTAGTTTTAGGTTATGTGCGTTTTATTAAGGATTCAAAAGTTGTTCAAGAGTTATCTTTTGCAGAGGAACTTGAAACAGACACCAAAGTGAATCAGTATTTCCACTGTAAAGCAGTATTTCAAAAAGAAATTAAAATGAGAAAGATTATTGCTTGTGCGACTGACGGCGCACAAGCATTACTAGGGCGTTATAGAGGGTTTTTGCATTTTTAAAGAAAGCCGTACCCAATGTTCTTACATTGCACTGTGTCAATCATAGGCAACATTTAGCTGCAAAGAACTTGAGTGACGTCTTTATAAATCCCTTGGTATTGTTATCACATCAATAAATAAAATTTAATCTCATTCTCTTAATTCCCGATTATTTCTAGAGACCTGCATCTCTAATTATGAAGAGTTTCAAAGTCTGTTGTTACATAGTGAAGTTCGATGGCTATCGAAAGGCTATTTCTTAAAACGATTTAACTTTCTCTTTAATTCTGTCACCGAATTTTTTCGAGGATCTAAAAGTATCCATTTGAGTGAAAAGCTCGAGGCCTGCAAATGTGATATTGCGTATATTACTGATTTATATAGTAAACTCTATGACATGAATTTGCAGTTGTAAGGCAGTGATAAAGCAAAATCAGTTATTTGCTCAATTATTGCGAGCTTTCAGTATTCAAACAAAATATTGATCGTAGGGAGCTATCTCAATTCCCGAATATGGCACAGCTAGAAAACGATAGTAATTCCATATTAGATGACTACCTTCTAATTTTTTGCGACCATTTGAACTTATTGCACGGGGATATGAAGCGTAGATATCAAGATCTTGTAAAACTCCAAGTACCATATTGGTTAATCAATCCGTTTTCCGAGTTATGCACTGATGAATTGGAGTCCACTATACAAATAGAGTTCATTGATTTACAAAATGACTTCGAATTAAAGCTCCTCTTTAAACAATCATGCCAGGAATTTTGGCTATAAATGGACATTCCTGAAAAGTACCCAAAGCTGTGGGAAGCTGTCAAAATTTTCTTTATTGCTTTCCCAACTTCCTATATGGCAAAACGCGGTTTTAGTGTTGTCGCTAGACTAATAACTAAGCAGAGAAACCGCCTACAAGTCGTCAGGTGTCATTGAATCTTATATACTAAATCTTGCGAGTAAACACTAAAGTCAACCATCACATTAAATATACAAGTATAACCTTAGGTAAGTTACCAAATATAACATTTTATTTGCTTAATATTTTGAAACATGTGCCTTTATAAATAACTTCGTCTGGTTTTTCAACATAGTTTTAATATAAAAATCTAATTTTGAATTTTGTTAGTTAAGATCAAGTTAATTGAATCTGTTTGCATAACGTAAGGTAAAACAAGACATCACAACCATAGCTGAGGTCACCAACAAATTGAAATAGCAGAAAGATTAGTTGTTCATAAAGAAATAAAAATATTTTACTGTTGTTCTGACATCAGATTTTAAAAAATTAAATTTACTTTATAGTGGTTTACAGTGGTATTCAAAGTTCAAGTTTGGTAATGGGTGGTGGGCGGTGGAAATAAATTTGGGATTCAAGTGTGCGCTCCTCCAAAAAAGGTTGGGAAACACTGGCCTAGATTGACGAGTAACTTGACTTCTTCTCAGGGGAGGAAAGTATGCGATATGAGAGTTAGGAAGAACAGTGCCTGTTAAAATAGGGTATATAAGGAGACTAATGCAACAGCATGACAGAAAGAAGATTGGAAAAAGCAAAGGACAGTAGGAGAGCTAATTAGGCCTAAAACTTTCGATTCCACTCTTTCAAGATTGTTTTGCGAGCGGAACTACCCTAATTATGCAAAGAATACTACATACAAGGAGGAACCTAGCTACTTTACAGAGCAAACAATTAGGGCGGTGTGAAGAAATTCTGAAAATGCGCCAGAGCATTGAACCTTGTGGCAGCTTCTTAATGAGATAAATAATGTGATCCTACAAAAAAGATCTCGAGAAAAGGAAATACGAAGAATATTAAGAAAAATGGAAGGCTAGAGTTGTGCGGAAGATTTTGTTGAGTAGATAGACAAAGGAACTGAGTTTTTGATACATTGAACACACTAAAATTTTTCTCCACCGATTATTATAAATGAGAGAAAGCCCCTCCTTCTTGCAGCAGCTATTTGAGGTTGAGGGAGACTTCTTTCAAAGCAAATGTAATAATGAAGGGTGGAATCGCAAGCGTAAGTGTGAATATGCAATAAAGTGAAGAGATATGGTCATTAATAAAAAGTAGAAAAAGAATGGGGGATGGAACAGAACCCTGGGGAATTTCACAATTAATATACTTAACCCTTAATCGGTATCGCCCGTTGCGCGGAACATAATTGGTATCGTGGGGTCTACGGGACCCCACCATTAAATTATATATATCTACTTTGCTTTCAATTTTATGGTACTTTAACGAGCATTTTATGTATTTTTAGTCTATTTTTAATAAATAAAATGCATTTGCTTTATATATCAAGCATAATAAACAATGTGGTAAATAAAAAAAAATATATATACATATTTTAGCATAAATATGAGTTTGATCCAATACTGCTGTAATTATCACAGAGAATAACATGAGACCTGGTATGCTTGTTGGTAATGTATAGTATTTTTGTTTTTTGCTTTGAATATAACCCATCAAATCATAAAAAATTAAAAAAAATCATAAAATAAAAATTTTTAAATGTGTACTCATCAAAATAAATTTTTCCTTTTTCCGTCCTTTTCTGTAGTAGGTTATCCATTTTTTTTGGCAAATTAAAAAGTAAAAGCACTTTTTATTGTTTTTGAAGCTTTTTTTAATAATCTAATGTTTATACAACACTAAAAAAAAACAAAAATACACAACAACTTAAAGCTAAAAGTTTAAAACTAAAAGTAAAATGTTTCATTTTCTACAATAAAATTTCCTTTTATTTTCCTTACACACTAGAGGCCATTTTTCTTATGAGTTCACATACAGTCAAGGCACAAGGGGTGGAATGTACCCCACAGACTGGCTTTTTGCACTCATAGCAAACATTTCTTGTCTTTCTATCTTCTTGTCTTGTGCAATGTTCACAGCGTCTTTTGACATCTAACAGAGGAGTGATTGTCTTGGAAGGGAGATTTATATTGAGCACATTTGCAATGATTTTCCTGAGGTTTCTTGACAGTGATGGCTGTGTCAGTCTATGCTCACTTCAAGGCCGAATAAGCTGCATAGACCCAGAAGAGCTTTTATTTCGTCTTTGCATGTGTGCATTGCTGTTGATGCAGCGGATGCTCCATAAAAAACAGATGCCTATATTATGAATGCATTGGTGGGTGTCACCACTATATCAAGTATTTTATCGTCAATGAACAAGCTCAAGCAGTCCTCATGTTGGTTGACCATTCTTGCAAGACCCTTTGGACCAACAACTCCAATATTTAGCATGTTTCTCTGCAAAGTTCTACTGGTTCTGGATTGAACGGTCTTCGTACTCCATAAGTATTTACTGGTGTTCTGAATTTTTTGTTCGGAGAAATTTAGCACACTGCAAATTTGGCGCACCGGTTCTCCTGAACGTCATTGAGCTTGTGGACGAGAAGGTACTGGTGTACTTGATCTTTTTTGTCGCTTTGCTCGTGCCATCTGTACCCTCTCAGCATCATCTGAATCTCCCTCACTTTCAGAAGATTCTGAAGATAACGTGGGACTATAAGTATCTCCCTCATCGCTATCGTATACCTCCTCAATTAGTAGGTTGTCTTCATTTTCTTCATTTGTACTGAGATCCATAAGTATCCTCTGAATCTCCTCAACCGTTTTTGTCTTGCTCTGTGAAGTTGAAGCCATAGTCTGAAAATAAGTAGCATTATTAGTTTGAGATTATATTTCATTATAATTTATATATATATATATATATATAAGTATATATATATATATATATATATATTATATATATATATATATTATATATATATATATATATTATATATATATATATATATATAATATATAAATATATATTATATATATATATATATATATATATATATATATATATATATATATATATATATATTTATTCCATAATTTCATTATTATATAATAGATATTTCATTACAAAATATAAAAATAGCACGTTCTAGGATGTATTTACAAATTCATTACTACTACATAATTGGTATCGTGGGGTCCAGTAGACCCCAAATCACCTGTTTTGGTGCTGTGCCGAGAATATGTATGTGTTTTTTCAAATTTTTCTTTTACCTTTTTTCTTAACATCTGGTGATAGGAAGGTACCTAGACTTTTAGAATATTTGAATAATTAGAACCTGTGAATATAATACAGTCAGCAGTGTCGTGGGGTCCACTGGACCCCGCGATACCAATTAAGGGTTAAAGGATAAGCGGTGTTCGTCTACAACTGCTGCTAATGAACGACTAGAAAAGAAATCGGAGAGAAGGCAATAGAAATATGAATAGATACCGAAAGCTGAAGTTTGAAAATCAAAGCTCTATCGTTATCGAAAGATTTCAATATACCTAGGGCCATAGCAAAATATTCACTGAAATGCCAAAGATGAGGGAACTCTTAATCAGATAGAAGGGAAAGAAGTTTATTAGTAATTCGCTTCTTACGAAAACCGTTTTGGAACCACGAGATAAGATTAGAGTAATTAGGATGCTTACAAATCTTTCTGTTAAGGATAGAGTCAATTTTTTTTGGAAAGAATGGAGGTCAAAGCGATAGGACAATAGCTAGAGGGTTATGAAAGGTCTCCTTTTTTTCGGTAAGGGTTAAACTAACGCAAGCTTCCAGCGGGAAAGAAAGGTCGAAGTGAACAGGCTGAGGTAAAACTGTTTATCAAAACAAGGCGCAATCTGAGAAGCACAAATTATAAGAACAGCAAAAAGGATGCTATCAGGACCATATGCATTTTTAGTGTTAACTTTAGAGAGAGCAGAAATCACACTTTTAGAATAAATTATAATGTAATATATAAATGAGTTGGATATAAATGAGGTGAGAAAGAAGCGATAATGACGAAATCATCAGAAATGGAATTAAAATCAGGGCATTGAAAGAAGTGTTCAACTTTAGAGCAAGGTAAAAGCGAAGTTGTGTTGTTTTAAGACCCTAGAGAGTGAAAGAGGAAGAACCAAAATCAGAGTTTCAAAATGCCAAGATGAGAGGAATAGAAACCAGAAGATTTTTCTACTGAAGAAGAGGTTTTAATGTAACGGAGAATAAATTTTGTATGTTTACGGGATTAAGCATATTTCATGAGTTTCCGGTGCTTGAGTCGACGGTAATTTTCGATGGCAGCTTCCCAGTTGCAAATACTAAGAGATAAACATAGTTAAGCCAAGGTTCATAAGTTTTAGCTGAATGGATAAAAATGGAATGTGAACTCTATGTTAAAGATAATAATCTGTTATACTTGCTGCACACTCTGAGAAACAGCTTCCGCCGAGCAATAATCATTTCAAGGGAAATTGGAGAAACATAACATAAGTCTGACCAATTTGCAGAATTAAAGTTTCATCGCTAGTATGTTTAGTCATATTTAATAGCATGTTTTCAGTTTGAGAGCGACTTTGTCCGTGGATCTTATTGAGCATTGATGTTGTTGAAAGTGGTATACGTGGCAATCTATCATTTTGTCGTCTGCAATTTACCGTTTTATCTATATCAGCTGTTCTTTGGTAGTAGTACCTGTGCGATCTAAATTTTATGTGTTAAAATTGTGCTTTGTTATACTAATGGTGTTTTAATCATATTTATTTATTTCAAATGGTTTATGGTAATAATAATATGATTATTTTATTTATTTTATCATGTTTTTAAAATGTTTAGAATGTGTAGTAATCATTAATCAGGTTAGCTCGGAAGTATCTCTTGTAAGTTCACCTGAGATTGATCATGAGCCTTAATTACATGGTGGAAAATTTGGAAGACTCCAAATGTAATTTCGCTGCACACTCATTTACTCAGCAACCGGTTGGTGATAGTAATGATGCAGTAGTTATAAAGATGAGCATTTCGATTCTCGCACGCAGATGCAGCGGTTTGAATCCCTAATGCTAGGAGGGTGGCCTAGGAGCAACTGACCTTTGATATTTCCTGAACTTTTAACTGGAGCATTAAAAAAATATTGTTGTTCTTAATGCCTCAAAAACCCAGTTTCTTCAACTTGACGAAAACTTTTTCCTTGCTCATCACTAATATCTCCTAAATTTTCGAGGGAAATTTCATTGGAAAGGAAGAAAGTGAACTTTGACACCCATGCTGTAGCTCAATATCTTTCGACAACTTGTCTGATGGCGATTTTAAAAACGCTATGGTACCAGTTGGAAAAAGATGCGTGGGTTGCTTTTGAAGTAGCTGGTCATAACTTTTTGGGGGAACTTCACAGATCATAACTATAAAGAAATAATGAAGAAGATGTTGGATAGTTTTAGAATAAAACATCTTCTTCACTATTTCTTTATAGTTATGATCTGTGAAGTTCCCCCAAAAAAGTTATGAACAGCCACTTCAAAAGCAACCCACGCGTCTTTTTCCAACTGGTGCCATAGAGTTTTTAAAATCGCCATCAGACAAGTTGTCGAATCTGAGGACCCACTTATGTATATCTTATTTGAGTTTTTCTGATGATAACTTGCTGAACTATTTTGTCAGATATTCGGAACAAGAACCTTCAGTAAAGAGACCTTTAGTGAATTGCTTCATTAGATCCAGCTTTATATGTAAAAGAAGCAGAAGAAAAATTTTCTAGCTACAAAAGGAGTATTTATAATTTTTTTTTGACCCAGAAGGAAGGAGCTTTCGGTCTGGCTAGTTTTCTCTCTTACAACATTCAGTTTTTAGCTCTACTGTCCCTCGCAAACTAAACATGGCTTCCCTGGTGTATCCAGATTGTCGTCCAAGTAAACTTTTCAATAACTTATAAATCACCTCAAAATGTACATAAATCTTCTTCATCTTTCACATTGTTCCAAATATTTTACATATTTTCATATGGCTCATAAACTGAATGGGCTTTCGGAAGTGAATTAAATTTAATGCCATTGTATAAGAGAAATCCTTTCAGGCTGCTTTTAAAAGAATCTATGAATAGTCTCCAGTCTGCTGGGCTGTAGTTGACACCAAAATAATTCATCAAACCATGAACATCATAACAAAAAACCATTGCAATTTTTTCATGGAAAATGGAGCAATAAATATTTCTCTTTATCACGAAACCAGGAGAATCATATCATGTACTTGGGGACAAAAGGTTCGTCGCTTTCAGTCTTGATCTAAGTAATTTCTTTCCTCAAATTTAAATCTCGAGTCAAATTATTAAGTTCATTTTGATCGAGCATCTGTGGTGTGAGGCCCCTAACATTTTCTGTGTGAAAAGCATCTTCTACCTCTGATGTCAAGTTGTCAGAACTATCTTCAGTAACATCTTTCAAATTAGCAGGTGAAGTTGGCACCGGAAGAACTTCGCAGTGAAGCACAGGTTTCACAGCCGATAGTATGTTGGGGTATTTTATTACTTTTTTGTTCTAGTTATTAAAGTCCCCAACATTGAACATTCAAAAATATCAATTTTCTGTATGGTTTGTCGGTTCTCTCCACATCATAAGGATGGCAAAAAGCATTATTTTCTTCCTATAGTCCCAATTTCTTAATCCTTCAACATAACTTCTGCAAAATTTGTGTGTAGCTCAAATTTTGTCTTGAAAACCAATAATCGCTCCAAAATAAGAATAATAAACATTTTTAACAAAATTCGTAATATCTCTTCTTTGTTTAAAACTAATAAAACTACTACATATGTAACAAAATATATTTTCACTGTTTTTGTGCTTTGGCAAACTCATATTTGTTAAAACACCAAAAATCTGCAAATAAAATGCTTTAAAAGAAAAGAGAAAAATCCACAAGTGTGATGCTTATATACAGCGTTTAGAAGAAAGCTGATTCACTCTTCCTTTTAGCAATGGAATATATATTCAATTTTTTGAAAAAAAATGTTTGTCTAAGCTTATATATATATATATATATATATTTATATATATATACTCCATATTGTATAGTTTTATTTATATATTATATATATTATATTATTGATATATTAATAATATATGATTTATTACACTGTATATATAATATATATATATAATATTATATATATATATATATATATATATATTTTTTATATTTATATAAATTTACTAATATATATATATATATATATATATATATATATATATATATATATATATATATATATATTATATATATATATATATTATATATATATATATATATATATAAATATATATATATTATATATATATATATATATAATAATATATAATTTATATATATAATATATATTATATATATATATATATATATATATATATATATGTATATATATATATATATATATATTATATATATATATATATATATATATATATATATATATATAATATTATATATATATATTATATATATATATATATATATATAGTATAGGGCCCTTTTAAAAAGTGATTATTATATTTTTTTTTGTGTAATGCTCTGAAATTTTTAAAAAAAAATGAATTTAAAAGACATATTACATGACGATTTATTCAATAAAATATAAATAACAATCTCCCTTTTATCGAGATTCTCTTCATTTTTTCTTCTAAAGCATGCTGGCAGTCTCAGACTTTTCCTACGTTTCTCCTTTGCCAATTTATTCTTTTTGAAATGCTTTGAAAATTGAGATGAGTTGATTCTGCTATTGCGAACTTTTCCTGAAGTTTTACCTTCCTTGCTTGAAAGTTGGGTTTTCTTGTAATTCGGATTTCTTTCTTCTTAAGAGCAAGAAATGGGTAGTGAGTCCGAATGAGAATGAGAAGAGAGAGGGAGAGAAGATGCCAACAAGGCCGAGGGGAAGCCTTTTATAACAGGACATATAAACTCAATGTATTCCCACTTTTCCAACAATATCAGAAAGAGCTAAAGCAGTATTAAACAGTGGAAATATTTTTCATGCTTTTAATATCGTTTACTAAAGTACTCCGGCGACTCTCTCACGCCGTTTGGTAGCGAAGAATCTAAGCTGGGATTTCACTCATTTGCTTAAATAAATAATTGTTTTCCTGTTTGTTTTATGCGCATGATTGGATACGATGATTGGATACAATAAAAATTTGGTGGCAGAATTCGACTGGCTGTTATTCCACACCAGAAGTGTGTTGGTTACACGGGGGCAGGTGTTGCCGCGAGTTGTTCGAAGCTCGCAGAAGAGAATTACCCATAAAGTTGGTGAGATTGATTATGCAAATACCCCCAAGAAAATTTAGTTTTTAAAAGCAAATTAGCTTTAGCTATTGACTTTTTTTTCTTCTAAATTTGTTAAAAAGTATATTATTTTAATTAATTTTAATCATTTCAAACAAAGAAAACACCTTTTTTTTAGCAATTTATTATTAAATAAGAAATAATGTTGAAAAGTAATGTAAGTAATGAGACGGTTGCTAGAGGGTTGAAAGACTTTGTTTAATGTTTGGTGCAGCTTCGGCCAATGCACATCGTAAGTCGTGCTCCAAGTTCAATCGGTTCCTTGCTCTTGTTTTCATTTTCACCATTGTCGAAAATACACTTTGACGCCTGTAATTTGTAGCGAATGGGATCAGTATTTCCATCAAGGCTTTTTCCCGATAATAATGGATAATAATCGTCACTAATTTTTTCCCAAAATGTGTTTCGAAATTCTATTTTCAGTGTGTTTGTCTTCAATTGCATTACCTGGAAATATTCCCTTCATCCACTGAAAAGTTTCTTAGCAACAGCATTTACTTGGCGATTTTCAAAATCAAGAAAATATTTGCTGATAGAATGTACTCTGATGCTCTGATGA
>JABUQX010030043.1:0-2500 GCA_015478945.1 Trachelipus rathkii
AAAGAGAGATAATGATTTATGTATTCCTTTCTGGCCCAATTATTTTATTTTATACGCTCTTCAACAACAATTTTTCACGTTCTCCGCCATGAGATCAGATATCCGATTGCTTACATTTATTTTTATATTAATATATTATTTCATTATTATTTTATTATTATTATTATTATTATTATTTTATTATTATTATAATTTTAATGAAATATAGATTATGATTCTTACTTATTATAATTATTTATTATTTATAATTTATTATTTATTATTTATTTTATATTATTATTCTTATTATTTATTCTTAATTATTATTATATTATTATTTTATTATATTTATGTATTATTATTATTATTATTATGATTATTATTATTATTATTATTATTATTATATTATTATTATTATTATTATTATTATTATTATTATTATTAATTATTATTATTATTAAAATATATATATATATTTATATATATAATATATATATTAATATATATATATATATATATATATATATATATATATATATATTATATATATATATATATATAGAGAGAGGAGAGAGAGAGAGAGAGAGAGAGAGAGAGAAAAAAAAAAAGTCAAAATTTGTAATGCAAGCCCCCTAGTTTGTTCCAATCCTATAAGAATTGCAAGTATTATAAATATCATTCGTGCATTTTAACATTAAGGGTCTCCTCAAACCATGTGTTTCTACTGCTGAATATTGCGCAGACATTTCAAATTTTGCGTTTCCTAATTTTGGTCATAAAATTTTAAATGTAGAATATAGAGTAATGAATCTTAGATTTGTATATGTGAGAAAAATGAAAGAGATGGACTGAAGATCTATCTTTCAACATTCACGAATAATTTTTCATACTCGTGAATTAACGTTAATGTGAATAAATTTTAATATTGCTAGTAATGTGTTACTTTTAATACTAGGTATAAATGTAATAATTACTTCTTTTGTAAGATTTCAGTCATAAAAAATTGAATGAATAAAATCCATTCAATTTCCTATATTTCCAAGATGTAAAACTAGGACCCACTCCTACAAGCATACAATCAACTACTTCTCCAACCTTAGCCCTTTGAAAGAAGGGATAACACTTCATTAATTTATAGAGATACTGTAGAGTTGATATCATTATCAGTAGTTGAAATAAACTATTTAATGGTTATACTTCAAAAATAATAATTATTTGGCTTTCTCTGAACATTTAATCTACTAATATTTACATCATAGATCATCATAGACACCACTTCATGGCGGACAAGCATGATTAGTCCTTGTTAGCTGTGAAAGATCTCGATACGACTCCCCATGCTTCCTCCACCATGCAAGAGTGTCTTCGTCAGTAAAAATTTCTCTTTGAAGTACTGGTAGACAATTTTTTATGCTTTCTCAGACAGTTGCTCATTATCTTTAGTTGAATTTAGAATTGCATTCCTGACGTCATTGATAGTGGTGTTTGTGGATGGTTTTGTAGCACGTTTGCCGTTTTCCTTCTTTTTTTTCTTTTTTTTTTATTTCAACTTTAATTTTTGAATTTCTAAACATTTTTAGCAGACGATGAGTTTAATCTTCTCCGTAAAATTTTTTTTAGCTGAGAAGTGAAAGAATTTGTTCGTTTTGTTTAGAGTTCAAAAACGTAGCTATGGATTACAAGTTGCTGCTCTCTCTGAAAACAAACCCTTTGTAAATGTTTCTCAACATCGTCGCTCTCTTCTTTATATTCCTTGACTGTCATTGTCGGAGGATACTAATACTCTATTTAGATTAGCTAAGAGGGGAATGAACATCCTCTATTAATAACGAGTTTTGATGACTTATCATGGTAATATCTTCAAATGATTGGAGTACAATGATACAGTCGATTAAAATAGAATTGTCATGGGATGTTAAGACTTTTATTTTATAATTAGAACGGTCGTACAATTAGTTAGATACATTAGTATCTTGCTTCCTTAACATCAATTGCAGAATTCTGTTCCAGCGTGTGGTAACATCATATATAAAGGTGTTGAACATTAATTCTATCCTGTATTTTCTTTAGTTCTTCTTAAGGCATGGTCGAATAATTAATATGTGCCACAATTGATCTACATTTTGAGAAAACTTCCATGACTGTTGTTTGAAATGTTACACCATTTCTAATATTAAGGTACAGTTAATGACTGACGGAGTTTGTGTGTACCAGCATCTTTCATGAGACAGTGAACATCATTTGGAGATAGGTTCCATTTCTTCAACATTCCAATATATGTTTCATCGAGATATTCACCCAGTGACATTATATATATTTTAAGTCATTTCAATTAAGGATGTAGTAGGAACTTAGTAATTAAAATGAATTTACACTTAATTCTTTCATTCTAGGATATGTTCTCGTTCATATAGAGAGCCCGTCGTTATTATTTAATTAGGTTTCTGAATAGCATTTGATAGAGTAGCCGATGTTAGGCTGATGAAAAGTTATCAATCACATTGTGGTGTGGGCAGAGTGT
>JABUQX010030043.1:10000-27500 GCA_015478945.1 Trachelipus rathkii
ACTTTTTTAAAATTTATTTCATTAAAAAAAAGTGTCTTTAAATGTTTTTTTAATTTGTGTACATTTAGTACTTAAAATGAAAGTGACAGTAAAGCATAACACTAAAAAGAATCCAAGGGCTTCTTCAAAAAAGTATATATATATCTATATATATATATATATATATATATATATATATATATATATATATATATATATAATATAAACTAAGTGTACGTGTAGAGAAATGAATAGATAATTTATATATTATAATATATATATTATATATATAAATATATATATATATATATATATATATAGTAATATATATATATATATATAAATATATAATATAATATAATATATATATATATATATATTATATAATATATATTATATATATATATATGTATATATATATATATATATTTTAAATAATTTTTATATATATATATATATATATATATATATATATATATATATATATATATATATATATATATATATATATATTTATATATATATATAATATATATATATATATATATATATATGTATATATATATATATATATATATATATTAATATATATCTATATATGTATAATATTATATTATATATATATATATATATATATATAATATGTCTATATATATTCTATATATATAATATATATATATATTATATATATATATATATATATACTATATATATATATATATATTATATATATTAATATATATAATAATATGTAATTATATATTTTTTTCCCTATATAAATATTTATATATATATATAATATATTATATATATATATATATATATATATAATATATTAATTCAATTCAATATAAATATTTTTGAAAAGAGATTTCGGAAAATATTGGATTTTCTTGAATGAAATATTTACTTTAAAGTAAATTAATACACTTAATATTTTAACAATTATACTTATTTCCTTTTCCAAATTCGTGTGATATATCAAAATTTCAAATACTTTTTATGGTTAAAAAACTCGGAAAATTTAATTTGGCCTCAATTTTTTAATTTGAAATCATCGTAAAATACAAAAAAAAATTGATTATATTAGGTATGTTTTATATATTTTGCATCCAATTTATATACAAATGGAGTCCTGGAAATCATCAATTATATTACTCTTTCTTTTATTTCTTTAATTTGTCTTGTACTTATACGCCTCTATTACTTTCAGTGTAAAATCTTTTATCATCGGGTGTAAACACCGCCGGTAGAAAACCGTTTTTTTCCTGGTTTTTTTCTGGCATGCCCGGGGCCGGGGCCGGGCCGGGGTCGCGAAAAATGGCCTGGATTGGACCGGGGGGGCCCCCGCCGGGGCCGGCCAACCGGTCGGTTCCCTATATATACCTATACAATTATTATATTACTAGGCGGCCTATCATACGGCCATCACTTAGGCCTACTGAGGTACTACCGATATACCTAAATAGCTATATATACTATATAATTATATAATAAAGTAGATAATAATAAATAAATATAATAGATAGCGGTTTTTATTTTATATATTACTATATATACTAGGAGTTAATATAACTCATGTATAATAAATTATCAAACTAAAATATACTAAATTAGATATAGGTATATAGTATATTTTAATAATCAAACATAAATGATAAAAAATGGATTATTGTGTGTGTGTGTGTTTGTGTAGCGCAAGAATATTTGACTTATGTGCTATACTATCACAGGATAAAAAATATTTCTTACTCTCCGGTTATAAAATTATATAAATATGAACATATATCTTACAACCAGTATAGTTATGGATTAAAAAAATTTGTGCGAGTCAATGCAGGTGAGAATAAATAATAAATACCTATTAACATTATGACACGAAACGTAAAGATATATTTATGGTGGTTGAGGTAGTACTGAGTTCCTAGATCGAGACTACTATTATAATCTTAAACTTTTATGCATTCGATATCGCCTTGGATCTTCACAGATGGAAATTTTCGCTACATTAAACAATTGTTTCCACTAATTCGTTCGGAGTTGGTCCAATAACATTATTTTTAGACTAGATCATCCTACATATTTCCATTAAGCTATCGTCTTTGTTTTCACCTTGTCTTTGGTTCTCTTAGTCCAAGTCCTTACTCCTATCAGGACAGAGTGCTGAAAGTACCTTTTCATAAGGTACTAAGATTTGAGCACTGTTAGCATCATTTTACAATTAAATTGACAGGTTAAAATGAATTTGATTGGGATAGATATAACAAGGTGGGTCGGCTTCTAACCACATAACTTCAAGTAAGATTCCATAGTCTTTCAAGCTTTTGGCAATATCCCATTTATTTATATTTTATGCGAGGACCACAAGTGTCATAAACTTCAATAATGTACAGTTTTCACTGATATGAATTTATTATAATATTGACATCAAGGATCATAATAAAACTATCTAAAGCATTTTTGGCTTTCTCACGCAAACTGTCTACGGGAGAGAAAATAAAATATAAACACCTAACATATAGAAAAACGATCAAATGAAATGAATAAAATGCTTGGTCTATCGCTTGAGTATGAATCTGAAAATATTCAGATACATCTATATGAAGGATGAAAGGAGTTCAGAATAATGGCAAATAGTACAGAACGCTTCCAGAGAGGGCAGACAGAATTCAAGTTCAGTACGTTTTTCATTATTTATTTGAATGTAATTATATATAATATATAATATATATATAGAATGATGATTTGCCTTTATGTTGATTTAGATGTTACTTTCTCATAGGTGGTGGCAAGCCTATCATAAGAACTTCACAGTAGTAATATATCAATTGGCGGAATATAGAGATCGGAATAGCAATTATTTGATCAGCAGTTATTTGCATTGGTATTTTGACTCAACTATCAATATCTTTGATATGATCAAGAGATACTGCTTAAGGTATATATAATTTTTATATTGTTTAAAATTATAATGTATTAATCTACACTGGTTTTTTAGCTTTAATGTATCGAGAATAAGTGCCTCTATTAGGTTATATAGTGTCCAGATTCTAAACTACATTCAATTGAAGGTGTCTTTTTAGAATTTGCCGATAAACGTATATTAAACTAGAAAACTGTTTTTTCTTGTTTGATTGTTGCCTTCAACATATTTAATATGCATATTTGTATATGGATAAATTAGCAATACTAATTGTTATTTTTCCATTATAGTATAAAACCGGTTTTTACCGTGAATAATTTATCGGCTAAAATTTTCTACTGAGAATCTATTTGATATTATATATTCTTATTTGTTTTTATAAGGGTAATAATCTTAGGGTGGAGTCTCTGAAAAAAGTTTGTCTTTTATAATTTAATGAGAAATATATGATATTTCATAAATTTCCGGAAAACTGTTTAGCAGGTACTAATAATAATGACCATAAATTTACACCCTCATGTTTTTTTACAACATAAGTATAATAAATAAATAATTCTTATTTTTTAAATAATGTTTATCTTAGAAGCAACGGCAATATCCTACCTAATAGCTCTTTATGCTATTTACTTAAAATCCTGCCAATGCTGCGAGTAGCTGTCGTACCTTCATTGACCAACTGCATTAGTCTCGGCTTCATAACCTTTATTTATATTTACTAAATAACTAAAAATTACCAATCGATTAATATTTGGCAAATAAAATAAAATAAGGGTTAATTCAAAGAACTGCAATGAAATCTATCAAACTTACCCATGAAAAATAATTTATACTTTCATCTAATACAGTGTTAGGCGAAATATATCGATCAAAACATTTAATTGCGATTATCGGTAAACGCTTAACAACTGAACATTTTGCCTATATGACAAATTCCGCAGTTTCATATTCCCTCAATATGGAGTAGATTGCACAAAAAAAAATTTGCAAACCGCGACAATCCTGTTTTTATCGATATTTTACTCACACAAATTGGATTCAGTTCATAATTTAATTACGTAAACTTAACATCGGAAGATGTGCAGTACTAGGCATTCTTTTTCTGTTCCTTTGAATATTGTTCTATATTAATTCTCCTATCTTTACTAACCACATTCCTAACTTACGTCATCTTTACATTTATAATTCTTCAGGTCTTGCTTCTTAAAGGCTAAACATCTTACACGTTAGATTTCGCGTTCACAGAAAATCTCATTATTACTGGTCTCTCCAAATTTGTACTTCTTATCGTAATTTATTTTAACTTTTATTTTTATTCTGCTAATTATTTTTGATGTGTTGTCTGCAGCCGAATATCAACGGTACGCTTTCCGTGAATTGATTTAACAGCTTTGGGCAGCCGCACCAATGTTTTATTCGACATTATCTTTAGAGAGTTCTAGTCAAAATTTTAATGTCAGAAGAAGTTACTCTAAGACTTGTGTATCCCAAGCACAAAGCTAGCTTCTTGAACTCTTTAAGCCCATCTATGAATAGGGAAACACATGGAAACTCTATGACAAAGAATATAATACGTTTTTAATACGTTAGCTAATTTAACTACTTCATTATCTATCGATTTTTCAGAATGTATTTTTCGTTTTGCCTTATCTAATAAACCTGCTTAAAAAACGTCGTTCTGGCAAATCATATAAGCAGTTCCATTTTTCTTTCTTTCCAAGATTAGGGGGGGGACAAATGCCCACCCCCCCCTGCCTACGCCTCATGTACACTTCATCATGATTTCGAAAGAATGGTTATACTTTCTCGGCTCAAAGAACCTCTCTGTTAGCCTTTAACGCCAGTTCGTTTCTTATTCCAAAGTGGACATTGAATAACTAATGTGGAATTAATGAAATCCCTTTGTGCGGACAATTGCAAGCAATAGCCTAGTGATGAAAATCATTTGTAGGACTAATTGCCAATTTAAATATTATTTCTGCTTGGTCATGCTGGTCTCTTAATCACGCTTCTGTCTTCTTGAGTGAACCTTATATCATTAATCTCATCGCTATGGAAGCATTTTGAACCATCTTCAAAATGAAAATGATGACTCGACTTTAAATTTATGAATGAAATTAGATGTAATTTACAACTAGATGCATTTAGACCACACCACCGTCTTGGTTCTGTAGGAATTAGCTCTAAATCTTCATAATTCACAATTCCATCTTGAGATTACTCTGGCTCATACACTGACGCGCTAGTTTTTTTATTGCTAACAATATTTAAAATTATTGTTACCAATCGGTCCAGCGGGACCTTTAGTTGTTTTTTGGTCGCAGTCTGCAGACAACATACCAGCAGTCGCCGCGAACAGTCTTTCCTAATTCCCACTTCCCTTGGACCCAAAACGAAAAAAGAAAGGACACGAATCCTGGGAGCTGATACTCATATTTTCCTAAACCTTTTCTTTCACACATAAATACCAATGACAGAGTTCACTGTTGATAGTAATTTCTAGCAGGTGCCAGTATATTGATGAAGAATTCCTCAACATGGCTATTATTCTTAAGAGAGCTACTTAAAAAAGACCATTAGCACCTGTAATCACACAAGAAAAACGATTAGGATACAAATCCGCACTGATCTGATTCCAGTCTGTGTGAAAGTTAACAATACTGTCCTTTGCCATCGCTTGAGTAAACTTTGCAAGGTCTATACACCTACAATTTCACTTATGGTTCCAGTAGTGAAAGAAGATGGTTATTTAGTCAAATGCTGGGCTAAGGAATTATGATGACAAAGAGAAACAGACTCCTTCAGCATAAAAGGCAGTAAAAATTGAATGTTTCCTCAATGCACAACGGCTTACTATAATTCGAGATTTTCAATACCAAGGTCAAATAAGTATATAATCGCAGTTGTAAAATTCTCTACTGCATATCTAAGGAGGTGGAATGTTTCGGGAAAGAGTTTTGCTAGGGCTGCATATTGATTTGAATTCCGTCCAGCATTCTCTGGTTAAATCACAAATTAATAAATTAATAGAATATGTGGTAAAACTCGAAATAAATTCAGGCATATTTAAATAAATTATATACCTTCTAATAATAAACTCAGCGATTATGCCTATTTAATTTATTGTAATATAGTTATGTTATATATATCATATTTATAATAAATTATAGCTAAAATAGTTATTTAATAATATTTATTTAGATAGTACGGAGTAAATGGTATTCTAGTATTATATATACAGATGTATAATTTAGATTATAATTTCTGAATAATATTTACTATCTATATTTATTTATATTTATATATATATATATATATAGATATTCGCGTATCATATATTACTTGTGAGAGTATAATTAAATATAGTATGTAGCCTATAGTGTTTATATAGTAATCTCTATATATATAATACGATACCTAACTATGATTATTATAGTATTATATATTAGTATATATATATATGATATTATATTAATATAATATATATGCTGGTTCATACTATTATATAGTTAGCAGTGTATAATATATATATAAAATATAATATAAATATATATATAGTTACTAATTATCATAATGTTGTTGAATTTTTCTATATATTCTTATTATGATATACATATATAATATATCTTAATATAATATATTAGGTATTTATTACTAAACTATATTATATAAATATATATGTAATTTATCCAACATCCGAACATCCGCGGAATAAAATTAAAATCCAACATCCGCAGCCGCAGGATAAGTATTAAAGACCTCAGCTTGAAGATGTGATTAATATTAAACTAAGCTTATTTATGAGTAGTAGAATTTATTATTCTTTATTTACGTATATATATATATTTGGGATATTTTAAAAAATATATATTATTATTTTATTTATATAAGTATAGTATTAAATGTATATTATTATATATTAATTTATTAATATTATAGGAATATTAGTAGATAATAATCAGGTGGACGTAGCGCGCAGGTAAATAAATTTTTTTGAATTAATTCTTTTTCGGTGTGGTAAACGCGAAGAGGGCATAAAGTGCAGAAAGATTTTAAAGTTGAGTTCATATATTTAGGATTAAAAAAGGAATGTAGCTTTAGTACCTAATTTTATTTACAAGGGGAAAGGATTAGCTAGTTAGTGATATTAATCTTTAACCTATATATCTATTTTATATTTGCTTTGTTTAATATAGCTTTTAGTGAATGAAAAACTTCACTAAGGAAGTAATAGTTGAGATTTTGAAATTAATTGCTATGTCTGTAATTTTATTAAGTTATTCTTGTGCTATTGAAAAGAGTGGAAGTGATTCATAGCAGGTAAGGTGAGCACTAAACGAAGGTATGACCCGCCAGCTCTTATTTTGTGTTGTTGGGTGAATGATTATAACTTGCGGTTACATGTTATTGTTGAGCCCTCAGTGGTTTATTGCTTTACTTATTATACCATTGTACTACTCCCCAGTGTTGTATACTGTTCCGATGGTTTGTCAGCGGGTGCTCTGGTTTATTTTGGTGATTTGTTTTACTTCTGTCTACGTGATTTGTAGTCGTTTTAGCGTTGTAAGTAGTAGTCTGAGTGGAGTAGGGTTGATCTTATCTTTCATCGTTCTTACGTGGTGATCGTGTCTCTGATAGTTACTTCTATTTTCTTATGGATTAGGTGCCCGTGCTTACATCCTGCGCCGTTTTATGTCCTTATGCCTTCACTCTAGTACGTTTTTATTATCGGCGTTCTTGTGTTTCTTCTGCCCTGAGTGCACTAGTTTATTACATTGACCTTCTACCTGTATTTTCTTATCTGGCTTACTTCTCACTTTCGAGTACTCAGTCTAGTAGCCGTTCTTACGTATACCTCTTCTGCTACTTCCCGCCTTTACTTACTTATTTCTTCCATCCCGTTATCTGTGCTTATCCTTGCTGCCCTTAGTCTGCCTCCACTTCTAGCTGTATCTTATCTTAGTTTACCTTTCGTCGTCTACCCGCTACTAGCCCTGCTTCTACCCTATCATTTCGCATCTATATAGATCATTACCCTCACTGACCTATCCCCTTTTCCTATGCCCTGTTCCCTCTCTTCATACTGTCACCCCCTCTAGCTACATCAACTGTTTACTATAGTTCCTACATTACCCTACTACACTACCTACATATTTGCTGTCTAGTCAATTTCTTATTACATCTGTGATACCTTTCGCACACTGCCTCTCTCACTTCTATCATGCAGCCCTCATCTCAATATCATTTCTGCACTTGATTGTGCTGTTGTTTTTCATATCAAAAAATAGTTGTATTATGTAGAAAATTTGCAAATAAAGAGTGATACTATTTTTACTATTACTTATATATCCTAGATAATAATATAATAGCAACATACCTCCTTATTATTATTATACTAATAATTACACTACTATATTTAATATTATACCATATAATTATTAATATTTATATATCACGTTATAAACGAGAATATTACTCAGATAAAAAAATATTACTGGGCGATACTTCATATCACATTCACATATTATTATATAACTTATTTCAAAATATTTATATAATTTATATATAAAATATAATCATTCTGACTCACTACTATCACACTAATAATAACTGACACACAAACTCCTACAATATATAGTTTAGTATTATATTCACATATCTATACCTGCAATAACTTGCAATAAAATAACATATATAGGTATTAGAAAAACCATAGATTTGCAATAAGAAGAAAAATTCTAATACATATCATAGAGTATGACCTTAGCACAAGGACATAGATATAAGGCTGTACTTGCGGCAACAAGTTCATTATATAATGAGTACTAGTATAATACACATATGTACTTCACTATTATACTCACTTATCAATTATTTTATATATATAAACTAATAATTATATAATATAATGATAATATAGTAATAATAATATTACTAAATATATATCATATACACGTATACATAATATATCATATGACAAATCATTGAAATATATTTACAAGTTGGAATGGCACCATATATCACATTTTTGTAAAAATTTAGTCATAAAAAAACACATATACACAGAAAACAAATATTTTCTGCCGTATAGTGAAACATAATAAAAGTCATCATACGCTAAATAATTGGACTTATATAATATACCAAATGAATTATAATCCGCCGGTGCATGAGATTGAGCAAAAAGTCCGCCAAAATAATATATTAATTATAAATCTTTTACAGAGTAATATACAACATACCATGAAGAAAATTAACAGTACATACAAACTGAAAAATAAAACAACCTATTGTAAACTATAGTGTAAGATATTACAAGTAAATATATGAAAATTATACCGTTACCTTATAGGTACCTACGTATAAGAGGTCTTCATATGCGATAATTTGTATTTTATTCTGATTTGGATACTAGTAAAATAATAAATTTTTAGGTCTATTTCACTCCTTTATTACATAAATTTATATATTTCAATTTAAAACGTATTTATACACAATGTATTTTTCACACCTTTATATGTGTACTCATATTAGATATCTATAAGTGTAATACCAGATATAGCATAAATATTATTCTAAATAAGACATCCCACCATGATGGCTATTACTCTCTACATAATAGTTAAATTCCTCTCACTACGAACTAGTAAGTTATCTTTAAATATACTATTTATCTATATAATATATATATATATATATATTATATAATAATAATTACTATATAATATTTCTATATTTAATTTTATATATATAAATATATATTATATATTCTTATATATACATATACTATATAATTCAATATATATATATATTAATAATAATATATTATTATAATAATTATATTCTATATATATGTATATTACTCTCATATTATCCATATATTATTATCATATTACTACCTTTATAAATACTGACCTACTATTTTCTTATTATAATTATATAATATATAATATATTTTCTATATATTTTTTTAATTATTACTATCTTACTATATTTATATATATTCATTTAATATATTATCTATATATCTATATTCTATATAATATATATAATCTATCATATTATCACTATTCTTATATATACTCATTACTAAATTATTACTATCTCTATCATATATATATATATATACTTATCTATATATTATATATATTATTAACTTATATTGTTTTGATGCTAATTATATTATTATTATCTTGTGATATTTTCTTACGTTTTTAACTATATATCAAGTGGAATAATTTTAATAGTTTTTTAATTTACTAAAATAAAAATCGTAGAAAAAACTTATAATAAACTCATAATAAAATTATATCATCACTCTACTATACAATTGACTTAAAAATTTTAAATATACTGCCGTGCATTGAATTTAGATGTACCTAAAGTTCTCACTAATAGTATATAATATCCAATTATTATATTCAAGTTTTTTATATATGGTACTATAAAATTCTTCGATTTAGTTAATTATGTAGAGGAGGGCAAGTCGTAATAGTATATATCTTATTTACACATACATTCACTCACAAATAGTAATATTTTTCTACTTAAGTTAGTGTAATTCTAATTTCAGATATATTATTACTTAATAATATTATTGACTATAATATAAATGGACTTCTTATTCTATTGTAAGCAGTTAAAGAACAATGGGATAAATAATTTGACAGTATAATTATTCAACACATGTAATAATATTTGAGGTATAATTGTGAACTTGACAAAATAATAGGTAAAACTAGTCTATATATTCACTCATTTTAGTCAAATTACTTTTTATCAATTTCTCACATAATGGCAACATTATTAACACACATGTATTAATCTTGTATGTATAAATCAAATTAAAATATATTGGCTAAAATAGTGTTATAGAATATAACCCATAACTTTAATTTCTCTTCTCTAAGGTATAAATGATACAAATTTATTAATAAACTCTTAAATGCTGAATTGGCCCCTTATATTATATTGTTCACAAAGTAGGAAATATTTAAATTAAAATTGTAAAATTTCCTTCTTATATTAAAATATAGTTAATATTATATAAATTGTAGTTAGATGATTAGCATAATTTAATTTATATCGATCCTCCTGATAAGTTTTTAGGGTATCGTGTATACGAGTAGGCAGGTAAGGGTTTTGTATTTGACTCTATACATATTTTTTCAACTTTAATTTGTGTAAGAGTGCTATATTCTATCTCGACCTCACCGTCACGCCCAGGTAATTATCATATAAAGGCCTAGCTACAGATTATCTAAAAACTCGTGCCTGAAACCTGCGTCAAAATAAATTTTGTCACTTGAGTCCTCTGTCTGCGCGTCAGTTTATCGCTTTAACTTTAATTCTGATCTATTATACGATTCAGTATGCCCTTACACATCCTCAAAACCTGCTGAAACTCTACTATAGCATTTTCTCGGTGATGGCTTCAGGTTTGGTTTTAACTAAGGACTTACGAGATTTGTTCCTGACAGCGATGAATTAATTTCAATTAATTTAAACCTCTGCACTTTATATTATTATTAACGGATATGATATGTAATAATATTACTATAAAAATTTATATTATATATATATTATTAGTATTATCAATAAAATTATCGATAGTAGGGGGGGGGAGGCATATTAGGCTCCCCTGTAAGCCCCCCTCATAAGTAATATACTATATCGCCATTATATATAATATTATATATATATAATAATATATATATATTATTATATTAATTATTAATCATATCTAATAACCTTTTGCACGCCCCTCCACCTATAACAAAGTTGTTGCATCAATAAAAGCTAGAATATCATATCCTAAGCTGAGAACATTTTGTTCATCACTTGAGGATAAGTAAGGTATATTCATATGTTGCGCGAGTGAGGGCTAATAAAACAAGCGTCTTTCTTCTTCTACCTGCGTTTCATCATCAGAATCGATTATGCGGCTATTCGGTTGTCCTTCTAATATATTAAAATTAAATATTGGTAATTATATAGTTCAGGATCAATTAAGGTATTATAATTATATATATAATAATAATTTATTTATTTACTAAATTACTATATCATGAATATTAATTAGTAAACATACCACGTCGATCAATACATCTCACGGAGGTAGTTTTAGCTAGTATACGGTATATCGAGTTATTACTTTATCCATAAATAGTTATATATATAGTATCGGATATGTCAGGATTTATATCCTTGCATTCACTAATATATATTAATTAGGTTGAAACACTAAAAGAGCAGTTTACACCGCATATTGAATTAATAATTACTATCACGATAATATACCTAAAGATAGGTACAATGGAAATTTTGAATATTTAATAAAACATCTGGAATAATATTACTAAGAACGTTTATTATGTAATATATAAATATTTATATGTTAATAGCAAATAATATATATATGAAAATATAAAAATATTATATAATATTAATATTATATTTATTTAATTATTATTTTATATAAATTTTAATATTCTGAGTCAGACCTTTCAGAGGTTTCATACTCAATACATCTTAGCGAGTTTTCTTAGGCATAATCGGAAAGATAGATTACTCGATATACACCACCGACGAAAGGAAGGTGTATGTACTCAAGTCGTGAAGTGTTGATGCCACCAGAATGAAATAATCTGAGATAGAATGGCATTATTGGCTATGGGTACACGTCTCTATTTATCGTTTAACTTTATATATGGACTTACTAACCTTCAGGGATAAAAACCGCTAAATGAAACTCCGATGCACTAAACAGAGCCTGGTGACTCTTCTTTCGACGCTTTACTGGTGAGGATGTATACAGAGGTGAGCTTAGAGATGCAGCACGTACGCGCATGACCGAGGATCGCCGAGAGACCACGCACCAGACGAGACGTAGATGAGTTAGGGATGAATGTAGAGAAGAGTGGAGTGTCAGCGGTGGATGACTGCCGCCCCTCACCCGTACGGGTATGGGAATTCCGCCACCCGCTTCCCACCGTCGGCTCAAGCCCCCTAAAAAGGAGTTTCATACGCTGATTCCATAGATGTTATTAGTTTTCTTCTCACTATCGTAGTTTAAGAGAATTTAAGAAAAGAATGAAAGTGAGGAAGTTATGATTTTTTTTTTCATTTTTCATGTCGAATTTCAATAGTCTGGTTTCAGATAAGTTATCAATTTTCATTAAGAACCTAATGCTTAAGAGTTTTATCGCGAAGGAAAATGATGAGGGTGAACTTCTTATAGTGTTGGGAGAAGCAATGAAGAAGTAGGATATAGTAGTATTATAGTAGTAGATATGAGAGAGAGAGTAAGAGTAATAAGATAGATGAGAGTAGATATCGATGAGATATATATAGTAATGATAGATATAGGTATATAATAGTATATATTATATATATATATAGATATAGAGTAATGAAGATGAATAGATATGACATATTTATATATATTATAAATTATATAGAAATATATATAGATTTATATTTTGTAATATATATATATATATATATTTAGTATTTATATTTATATTTATATTTATATTTATAGTTATATATTTATTTTGAAGATAGTTAGATAGATGAAGTTGATAGTTTTAGAGAGAGAGGAAGTAGAGAAGAGAAAGACGAGAGGATGAGAGAGGAGTAAGTAGAATGAGTAGGTAAGATAAGAGAGTATAGGAGATAATGAATATATAGAGATGAAGAGGTAAGAGTAGATAAGTAATATATAGTAGATATAATAGAGATAGATTATAGTAAAGAATAGAGTATCATAGAAGAAGGAGGAGATTAAGAAGAAATAGAAGAATATAGAGAGAGAGAGAGTAAGAGAGAGTAAGAGATAGAGATAGAGATATAGAGAGAGAAAGAGATAGAGAGCTAAGTTAGAGTACTGCAAAGATGGAGAGTAGATGACTCAGAAGCAGCGAGAGAGAGTTAATAATAGATTTATTAACTCTTTATCTAGATCCGCTTTTCTGTTCTTATAGGATGATCAATGATTTTTATTTTTGGTTTCTCTTTATTTCATTTTTTATTTATTTCATGTTTTAATGATTTTGTTTATATTTATTTTTGTATTTATTTTTTATATTTTTTTGTATATTTTTGTTTTTATTTTTTTGTTGTAATTATTTTTTATTTTTTTTTTTTAATGTTTTTTATTTTTATATTTTTTTATTCCTAATTTTGAGATTATCTGTAATCAATTTTTTTTTTACTTCTAGTGTTACATTGTAATTTATTTGTTTATAATGTAAATTTCAAGAAAACAAAACTTACTGATCTCAGAATTTTTTCTCTGGTCAATCAATGGGTAAATCTCTTTACCTTACTATAAGATAAACCTATTATATTATAAAATTACATATTTAAACCGTCTTATAATGGCTAGTTATCTCAGTTATTTAATCTTTTGATCTTTTATCTTATCATTTCCTTTCTTATTTGTTCTTGTCACGTAAATCTACTTTCCTACGCTATGAGATTAGTTTAAGAGAAAGCATAGTTTTAATATATATATATATATATATATATATATATATATATATATAGTATATATAATATATATATATTTACATTTCTCGCCATTTATATATATATTATATATATAATATATGGCTAAGGTTTATACATTCTGGCCGCACTCGAGATTTTTATGTATTCAAAATCGATTGTCGATATATCCAGATCGCTTAAACCCATTTGCATTTCTATATAGCTAAATATTAAGATTTGTAAACAAAGCAGTCGGCCATTTTACAAGCTGAAGCCGTAGGACTAACACGTTGTTTTATTGGTGTTCAAACTTAAATTTAAACATTTATTTAGTGACTTTTAAATATTAAATTATGTGATTTAATAAATATTTGTAATGACAAAGCACTTAACAGCATTTTGTAAACAATTTTAAAGCAAAGTAGCTAAAAAATTTATATTCTAATGAAAAAATATTATTCAAAAAATGGAGTGAAGTTGCTGTAAGCCAAGGCTATGGATGGATGTTGCCACAAACTAAAATATATAATATATATATATATATATATATATATATATATATATATATATATATATATATATATATATATATATATATATATATATATATATATATATATATATATAAGATAGTTTTATATAATATATATATATATACTATATATTATATAAATATATAAAAAATATATATATAGTTATATATATATATATATATATATATATATATATATATATATATATACGATTATACATTTTTGGAATCCTTGTAAAATTTTAGTTAGGAAAATAAAAAAAAAATTAAATATAATATATTATATATATATTATATATATATATATATAGTATACTATATATATATATATATATTATATATATTATATATAATTATTTTGTAAAAGTATTACACGGCCAATGTAGGGGCCTCAAGCCGACGGGGAACACAGGAGAGGACTTCCTAACCCCGTAGGGGAGGGGCGGAGGAACCCCCGCGACACCCAATATACCAAAAAGCGTGGTTCCGGAGACCTCCCTGAGGGGGGAATTGGTCCTACCCCGTAGTTCCCCGGAAGGCCGAGGAACCCCGACTCCCATCGGTGCGGTATACCCTGGGGTATTCTTTAGTTAAAAAAACAAACAAAATTTACTAGAAAGTCTATTTATTTTAACGGGTAACCAATAAAAGTCTCTACACACTAGGCTTTCTAATCATATTACTATAATTATTAACCAATATTTTTTATTTTATAAATTACATTTTCCCTAACCAAAAATGTTACAGGATTATAAAATTATTCGCTTTTTCCCTGTACTTACTTTGTAAGTTGAGATATAATTTTTATATAATATACATTTTCCACACTAAAATTGAACCAGCATTCAGCAATGTATTCCTTTTCCGGTAGATGTTGTAGTTTTTGAGATATGGATTGTGGCTCTTCTAGAGGCCTGACCATATATAATATATATATAATATATATATATATATACTATTTATATATATATATATAATATATTATATATAGTATATTATAGATCGGTCTCTTTTATTTTTTTCATATATTTGAAAACATCTTATTAAACGCTCACATATATATATATATATATATATATATATAATATATATATATATATATATAATATATATATATATATATATATATTATATATATAATATAATATATATATATAATATTATATATATATATATATATATATATATATATATATAATATATATATATATATAATATATATATATAATATATATATATATATATAATATATATATATATATATATCGTACATATGGATAGATATCGATAGATATCGGTATTTATCGATATATCGATATCGAGAACTTGGCGCGGCCAGAATGTAAATCTTTACCATATATAATATTATACTATATTATATATATATATATATATATATTATTATATATATATATTCTATATATATATATATATGTTATATATATATATATATATATATATATATTATATATATATATATATATATATATATATATATAATATATATATATATATATATAATATATATTATATATATATATATATATATATATATATATATATATATATTAGTTTATATATTGTCCACTTTGGTGGTGCAAAGGCCGGAGGCCTAACAAATTCCATTGGAGTTGTGGAGTCCGTAATCCAAGGCCAAATCAAAGACAGCCTTATCCCGATACAAGGCGTTTGAAATTTGCAAGTTAAAGGAAGTTGGAAAATTAGATGAAAGATATGTGCTCCAAACTATACCAGAGGAGCACGTGGAAGAATGAGCCCAGCAGTTAAGTCTGGGGGTCATAGAGTTGGATAGAGATAAGACGAGACTGTATTGAAAGATAAGTGGAAAGAGCCCTCCTCAAAGGTGGAGGAACTTGACTAGAAAGTTTATAAGAGCAGTCTTCATTGTAATAGCGATAACATAAAGAGTGTGACGCAACAGTTCGATGTCTGTAAAGAGTTTGGAGAATTAGTGAGAGTAAGAGAGCTAATAAGCAGAAAAGCCCAAGACTGCATCTTATCAAGGAGAACCAACCAAGATATATATTGAATGCAGCGGACAATGGCCCTATACAGTTTAAGCAACTGGAGTAAGAAGTTCCGATGGTGCCACAGAATACCCAACCTCTTGAAGGTTGTTTAGCAAGTGAAGTAATGTGATCCTTATAATTAAGATCACGAGAAAGGAAACTCCAAGAATATTAAGAGCACAAAAAGGTTCGAGTTGTGTTTTCGAAAAAGATATTATAGTTGTATGGAAGATTACGCGAGCAGATAGATGAAAAAAAAACTGTGATTTTGAGGCTTGGAAACTACCGTTTTTTTTCTTTGGCACAATTAGAATACGAGAAAGATCAAAAGTCAGCTACTAAAAGCCCATAATCCTGGCATGCTTTAATTCCTGTTGAGTGAGTTGACTCCCAAAGTGGAAGGAGTAATGAAGAATGAAGTTATCGGCATAAGAGTGAATATGATACGAAGCGATAGAGAGAAGGTCATTAATAAAAAAGTAGAAAAAAAGCTTGGGATAGGACAGAACCTTCAGAAACACCACAAATAATGAATTTAAAAGATAA
>JABUQX010030043.1:35000-36187 GCA_015478945.1 Trachelipus rathkii
AACCTAATTGAGTAATAAAAACAAAGCCGGCTTACCAGGAATCTTGGGAACAGCTTCGGGGATACACAAGGTACCAGAATAACTTCTAAAGTTAAAGTGAGGGACCGTAGATGGTCCGAAAGTGTAGGTAAGCGATTACGCCATATAAGCAGTTCGCGGAGGTGAAAAAAACTTAAGAGAAGAGCAAAAATCAGGAAGCAAATAAATAAGTTGAAAATTTTCATGGTTAAAATTAAATATAAATTTTAAGAAAGTTTATTTAGTAATAAATTTTCGTGTAAGACACGTAAATAAGATGAATTATTATAAGAAAGAAATCTATATTCTCCGCCAAACGAAAAATGGATTATATGTCCTAAGAATTTTTCATAGGAAAAAGGGTTTTATATAATCTATAAGGATGTAATTTAAATATGATGTTCCAAAGTGAATTTAGATTCCCGGGGTATATTAAATTGAAGGGAATAGAGAAATAAACAATTTGTGATGAATATAAATCTTTTTTGGAGTAATTAAATTCAGATTTTGATAAGATCTAAATTATGACTAATTGGCAACTATTACATAAAAATTTGATAACAGAATTTTACTGACTTAGATGACGTGGCTATAGAGATGCCGTGTAGGGAATTTTGCGCATGCGTGAAGGAAGAAAGTTTGGAGGTATAAGAATTATAGTGACCTGGCCAAAAAAATAAGAAAATAAAATGAAAGAAAATGTGCAAGAAGAAAACATTGCTATTTTCTTTTCCTTTTTGCATTTTCCGATATTTGCTAAGAGGACATATTATAGTTATATGTTCTCTTGTAAATATATATATATATATATATATATATATATATATATATATATATATATATATATATATATATATAATATCTCTATATATATATATATATAATATATATATATATATATATATATATATATATATATATAATATATATATATATATATATATATATATATATATATATATATATATATACTATATATATTTTTATATACTATATATATATATATATATATATATATATATATATATATATTATAATATATATATATATATATATATATATATATATATATATATATGAATATATATAATAATAATAATAATAATATATAATATATATATATATATATATATATAATATAATAATATATATATATATATATATATATA
>JABUQX010030044.1:5000-7500 GCA_015478945.1 Trachelipus rathkii
AATTCAATAGATCAATAGATAATTAGTATCATGGAAGGGTAGGAGGGTGTGGTGGGTGGTTTGATTTACTGCATTTACTGATTTAACTGCTTTAGGTATGTAAAAACGTAAATTTGATACAAGTTTTATTAAACATAAATGAAAGTAAATTTTAGTTAAAACAAAATCTTTTTAAACAGAATAAGCAAAAATCAATAAAAGTTTTAAAAAATATATTAGATTATTTTAAATAAATAAAAATAAAAATAAATAAAAACTAAAATAAATAAATAAATAACTACTTTTTTAACAAAAAATAAATATAAGTATAATAAAAACGTAAAAGAAAATGTCTACATAAACGAAATGATTTTCAACAGAATGTAAAAAATTGTAAATTGTGACCTTTACGAGGTTTAGAAAATGTTACACATCTGCTTGACATCATAAAAATAGCAGTCTGTGATCAGTAAGTTAGTACGCTGATTGCATGGCTAATGTATTAAGCAAAGTGTCTATAATTATTGTTGAGTGTGTGTGTGTGTGTGTGTGTGTGTGTGTGTGTGTTGTGTGTGTGTGTGTGTGTGTGTGTGTGTGGGTGTGTGTGTGTGTGTAGTATGTTAGATTTTGTTATGTTCATATACATATATAAGTTAATATAAAATAATAAATAATAATAATAATAATAATAATAATAATAATAATAATAATAATAATAATAATAATAATAATAATAATAATAATAATAATAATAATAATAATAATAATAATAATAATTAATAATAAGAATAATAATAAATTAATTATAATAATTAAACTAATAATATAATAATATAATAATAATAATAATAATAATATATCAATAATAATAAAACTACTGTTTAAAGAATAAAAACAAGTGTTAAGTAAGGACAAAAGGGGAAACAAAGTAATAAATCTCGTCCCCTCTCATGTGTCAAAAGATATTGGGAACAAGGTAATAAATCTCGTCGCCCTTCTCATGTGTCAAAAGATATTAAGATTAATGAGTCATTCCTCGAATTTCATTGGTTGTCCGTGATGGAATAGCAAATACAGTTCTCTGATTGGGTACCCTTGAGGGTAACTAAGATTACGTAATGTTTTAGGTGTCTGGTAGAGAACAATTTTCCCAATGTTTTAGTTGTGGACCTGGAGGCAAAGTGATCGCACGCGTTATTGTTGTTGTGCGAGCTGTGTGAAATAATAATTAATAATAATAATAAATAATATAATAATAATAATAATAATATAATAATAATAATAATAATAATAATAATAATAATATAATAATAATAATAATAATAATAATAATAATACATAATAATAATAATATTTTGTGAGGTTGTGCATAGTAAAGATTGGATTGCTATGCTGACTTCTGCTGGTAAGTTTAAACTTCTAATTTTAGTTACCTTGTTTAATGACATCTGTATGTCAGTTTAGGTCTAGGATTGAGGATAATATTTTTGTTTAGTTTTCAATATTACAATGTTAATGTAAAATTAACATTAATATTTTAGAGATATGTTTGAAAAAGTGTTGTATATTTTCGTTTAACTTGAACGTTTGATATAAATTTAACAAACTACAAACAACAACAACAAAAACACAACGACAAAACAACAACAACAACAACAACAACAACACACATCACAACTGCAACAAATGCACACAAACAACGCGACATTTCACAACAACCAGCCTACAGCAAAGATTTTATTTTATTGCTTATGTTATAACAAATATGACATGATCATAGATCAATAGATAAATAGATCCAATAGATCATAGATGGGTAGGATGGATAGAGTGGGTGGTTTTGATTAACTGATTTACTGAATTTACTGCTTTAGGGTATGGTAAAAATGGCAAATTTTTTAAGTTTTATACATAAACATAAACAGGAATAAATTTAGTTAAAACAAAAATGTTTTAAGAAAATAATACAAAAATAAATAAAAGTTTTTGTGTTTATGTTATACAAATATGACTTTGAATCAATAGATCAATAGATCAATAGATCAATAGATCAATAGATCATACGATGGGTAGGGGCTAGAGTGGGTTGGTTTGATTAACTGATTTACTGATTTACCGCTTTAAGGGTATGTAAAACCTAACAATTTTAATAAAAAATATGACTTGAATCAATAGATCAATAGATCAATAGATCAATAGATCAATAGATCAATAGATCATAGAAGGGTAGGAGGATAAAGAGTGGGTGGGTTTGATTTACTGATTTTACTGATTTTACTGATTTACTGATTTACTGATTTACTGATTTAACTGATTTCACTGCTTTACTGATTTACTGATTTACTGTTTTAAGGTATGTAAAAATGCAAAAAAATTTACGTTATAAAACATAAAAAGAAATAAATTTTTTTAAGTAAAAACAAAATGTTTTAAACAGAATAAACAAAAATATAATAAAAGTTTTTGTGTTATGTTATACAAAATATGATTTGAATCAATAGATCAATAGATCAAAAGATCA
>JABUQX010030044.1:12500-20000 GCA_015478945.1 Trachelipus rathkii
ACTTTGGGAACCCCTGCTTTAAGCACTTATACCAATGTTCTTCTAGAGAACGATATATTTTTGATGACTTTACTTTTGTTGCAAAAAAATTTATATTTCAATATTGGGATTTATTGAGGAGGGCAGTAGCATAACTATCATCCAAGATGAAAAAGATGAAATTTTCAGCATCATCACTCAACCGCAGGAGAGCAGTATTCGCAGGTCACTGAATTCCTGGGCACAGAACTTGTCGAAAACCTGTCTGAAGGAAGATTGAAGGAGGTCTTGATCGAGGGCGCCTTTTTGTGCAAGTGAGCAAGTTTTCAAATACAACAGTCTCCACATTCAATGTTTCAGCTGAACGCTGGTCATCAATAGATAAGGATATCCTGAGGGCTAAGAAAGCAACCCTTACACTTACCAACTTTAAAGGGCTGAAGCCCATGAAGGGCAAATATCATAGCCTCAAAGAGATGGAGAAGAAGCAGAAGGTCAAGCAGCTAGCAGAGTTAATGATTTAATTTGATTGCTTTAAGTTATTTTAAGTTACATTAATTAATGATTTTCATTCGTTTAACACTTTTTGCAATGTAAACAATTGCATGAAAAATGTTAACTAGTGTTCAATTTAATTTATTTTAACTATATATGCACAATTTGATCATCATCTGATCTTAATATTCTATTCCTTTTAGTAAATGTCTAATTGGCTTTCTCCCAGAAAGAATATATTAAACATTTCCACTCTCTCTTTAAGGGTTTTTCAGCAAGAAATCAAATCTAATCTAATCAGATCTAAGTTTATACAATAAAAGTTAGCGGTCAGCTGTTAATCGGTTTAGCTCTGAATCTAACTTTCTAGTTAACTGGTCGCTTATTATCGAAGCTACTTTTTCTGTTAGCTATGACCATCAATGCTGATATTTATTCAATGTCAATGAATCATTCTTTTCTTTTCTATCAGCTGTTGATTTCGTATAAAAAAAGTATTGAATAAATATATATATATATAATATAATATATAATATATATATATATATATATATATTATATATATATAATATATATATATATATATAATATATAATATTTATATATATATTATATATATATATATATTATGATAATAATACTATTTTTTATATATTTTTTTTTACGATTATCATTCACACCTCACGGGCAGAAGCCCTATTCAAGGAGGGCATGGTGTACACGCCTTCAGAAGTAACACTAAATAAAATACGCAGATGAGACAGATGCAGGCCTTAAAGTGCGGGAGATAAATCCAGCAGTTTAAACACGAAGATAGGAAGAGAATTCCACAGAACAGAATGTTGGCAGGAAAGAGGAAAGCACCGCAGCGAACTAGGCTGGAGTTACCACATCAACACAAAAATCATGTGCAGACACAGCACACCTAGTTCTACGAGGGCGGACGTAAAGTGGAGGTACGGCGAGTGATAAGCTCCTACGAGCACCTGCCACTTGCGGTACTATAGAAGAGTAAAGCACCAACATCGACGCCGCAGAAGATAGAGGTCAAGGAACCTGGAAAAGAATACAGAACAGTTTATAAGCCTTTTGGCCTTGACTCGACCCAATCCAAAAGCGCGTGAACCAGAGGGCACCCCCAGATATGAGCAGCGTTACCCATACAAGGCGGCATGAGGCCTTGTATTAGCTGGAGCCAACTCGAGAAGAGGAAAAAAAGTCTTCTCGCGTCTAAACAGAACTCGCCCAGTTCTTTGAAGGCCGCACCCTAGCAAACCTTTGCTGATGGAGTTTCCAAGACATTTTGTTTATGTTAACCAGGATGTTTATATTGTCAACAGGAGAGACGAAGAGAACCGTCGAAAGAATAAGGAAAGTTGGAAGCGTGTCTAGAGAGGAGATTTAGAAGTTGAGTTTTTAAAGAATTGAATTTCAAAGGTTTCAGACGACCCCCACCCGGAAATTCTATCCAGAATCAGCAAGAATAGAATCGGAAAGATAAGACGAGAGGCAATTCTAGAAGTAAAATAAGGAGCAGAATTGAAATGAGTTGAAGAATGAAGGGCGAGTCATCGGCATATATGAAGTGAATAGGAGTTAGATGTGAAGACGAGAAGATCATTAATGAAAAGCAAAATAAGTATAGGAGATAAGACAGAACCTGAGGAACACCACTATTGACAGAAAGGAAGAAGAAGATCGCCCCCAATCAAACAACAGCCGATATTGAGCGATTGAAAGAAAACTAGACAAAGTAAGCAAAGAGAAGGAGGAAACCCAAAGGAGGGGAGCTGTGGGAGAGCAGTGACGCGTGCCATACCCCGTCAAATGCTTTGGATATGTCAAGCGCCCACCACGCAGTCTTCCCGGTTAGTTTCTAAGCCGGAAACCATAAAGTCAGTGAGATAGGAAAAGTATATTGCGCCAGGTTAGACCATCGAGCGCCGAAAGCGCGTACTGGGCGATCAGGAAAGAAGTTGAATGAGATCCAGATGATCTAAGAAATGAGAGTTGAGAGAGTTTTCAAAGATCTTAGATAGAATACAAGTAAGAGCTATAGGGCGATAGTTGGAAGTATCAGAGCTGCTTCCTTTTTTCGAATAGGTTGGACATGGGCGTGCATTCCAACACTGATGGGAAATTTTGTATTGAGACACTAGAGGAAACATTGTCTAACCAGGGGGGGGATAGCACGGAAGCACACTCCCTCAAAACTCATTGATTAAAAACACCCAAACTATCAATCTACAAAAGGGAGAAACTACAATTGACCTAACTACAAACAAATATTTGAAGGAATCAAAAGCGCTCGTGAACTTGTCGATAAGACTTAAAAAACAGAACGTCATCGTTAAAAAGATTTTTTGAAAAACTACCAAGCTGCCAGAAATGAAGATGGAATTTAGTAGCTAAATTCATATCAACACCAGTTCTTTGTCCTTCAGTCCTTGAAAATGTGAATCGAGTATGGATCACGAAAGCTCGGCATCCTCTTTTATTCTGTTTTTGTGATTTTAATTAAGTTGTTGTGTATTAATATTAATAAATATTATTTACTTCCATTTTTGAAAAATATTACCTCAAGGGACTTTATCATCAATAAATAACTAACTACGATTATTTGTTAGAGTATTACAAAATCATATAATATATATATATATATATATATATATACTATATATATATATATAGTATAATATATATATATCATATTATATATATAATATTATATATATTATAATATATATATATATATATATATATATATATAAGGATGGGCAAAATAGTTTTCCAAGAGAAGAGAAGCAATCGGTCTACGAGAAGCCTTCGTTCAGATTTGGAAGCCCAAAAGTGAATGTGTTGCTGCTTATTCCAATCCAGATTCTGAAGTTACTGATAACTTTATATGTGCTGGAGGTAGAGAAGGAAAAGGTGCTTGTGAGGTAAATTTTTTAACATCTTTCCTTATTTCCCCCATTTTTATTGATGTTCATGTTTAATTAAAATATTCTCTTTTTGGATATATATATATATATATATATATATATATTTATATATATATATTATTATATAGTATATATATATATACGTTATATTATAAATTAATATATATATATATATTAATATATATATATTATTATTATATATATATATATTATATATATATATATAATATATATATATATATAAAGGTGGCATTAACGCGTAAAGCGTTAATCGTTAATTAACTGGCTAATTTGTTTCTTAACTTTTAACGCTTCGTTTAACTTGTTGAAAAGAAGTAACGGACTGATTAACAACGTTTACATCTGTGAATTACGTTAGCGATGTTTAAAATTTTCCCCTACATCACGGAACCGTTACCTTAGCATTCCCGAGTTTTATAAAATTTTCTTATTCACGATTTTAAATTGTATTAAATTCGATTTCGATAACAGATAAACATTTTTTTTTCCTAAATTTCTAAACGTCCTCTCAATGGCTCAAAAGATGTGTTTATTCTACAATTTTAATCCTGTTTAGTAATGTTTTAACATGTTATTTCTTATGTTGTATTCTCATTCTATTTGGTTCGGTGAAGAAAATAAGATAGGTGACTGATGGCCCGATTCAATGAGTCATTAACCCTCTTTCGTTCGTACTTGAACTTGCTTCTTTTGCTACTGTGAAAATATAAGTAGGCCTAATAAGCGTATGTTAATTTTTATAAAAAAAGAATAACATATTGTGATTAAAACTGTAAGTTGTAGTATTCCTATTTTTTTCCTGCAATATCTGCAATCATAATAAAATGGTATCAAACAAGTATTATTACTATTCCACATATTTTGAAGACGGTTAACGTTAACGGATTAACGTAATACCGTTACATTTTTTACCGATAAACGCTAATGATAACACCGTTAATTTTTTTGTTAACGAATTAAGGATTACGGCGTTAACTTACTCATAACGGTGGCCCACCTTTGTAATATATACCGTATATATAACTATATATATTATAGATATATATATATAATAATTGATATATATATATAATATATAATATCATATATATATATATACATTTAGATATATATATATATATATAATATATATATTATATATATATTAGATATATATATAATATATATATATATATATTATATATATATATATATATATATATATATATATAATATATATATATATAAATATATATATTACTATATATATATATATATATATATATATATAAGAAAACATTAATCCTTTAAATTTGAGGAATGAAAGTGAAATAAATTATTAATGAGCGAATTAATAATATTAACTCTCCATGTTTTAACCTTTTTCATTAAGTGGCGTCGCCTCGCTCAACATCTTTTCTACGTAAACAATAACGCTACTTGAACGGCACCTTAGAATTTTTTATCCTACCCTGAAAGGGTTTTTTTCTCTGAAGATAATACTGCTGCGAGCGGCACTCACCTCAATCTTTCTTCTTTATACCCAAAGTCGACCAACATCGTCGTCGTCGAATAATTCGAAATGGAAAAAAAAATGAAAAATCTGCAAGGTTTAGAGATCATTTATTATTATTATTATATACTATTATTATTATTATATTATTATTATTATTATTATTATATATTATTATTATTATTATTATTATTATTTTATTATTATTATTTTATAATTATTGATACAGCCGTTATAATTTATAATTGATTAAGTTATAATGAATTATTATAATTATTATAATTATAATTATAATTATAATTATAATTATAATTATAATTATTATTATAATTATTATTATTATTATTATTATTATTATTATTATTATTATTTTTATTATTATTATTATTATTATTATTATTATTTTTATTATTATTATTATTATTATCTTTCCAAAAGTGGAAATTATTTGATTAATTGTTATTAATAAAAGTAATGAATGACATTGTTTTGTTTTTTTGATTCCAAAAACCCTGGGATGGAAATTTATTATTATTAGTAGTAGTAGCAGTACTAGTAGTGGTTATTATTGTAGTTGTATTTGTACTATCGGAGATAAGGAAGAAAGAATAGAGTCGGGAACAAATTCCCCTGTGGTGAGTCTTTGCAGAGAGTAAAGGATGAAATCCCTTATGTGAGCTTATGAGCCCTCATGTGAAATTGAAAGGGAAGGAAAGTTTACGGATCCCTTATTTGAGGGGAAAATGAACTTTTAGAAACCTTAAGTGAGGGAGAGTTTGAATTATGGTTGGAAGGACTTTTTTATTTGTATTTCGAATATGCTTTTTACTACCTGTCTTTTGACACTGAAGTTTTCTTTGACAAAATCGTTTTTTTATAATGAAGTTAAATGAAGATTGTAGAGCAATCTATATTATTACATTATTTTTAATAGTACGCCATTTTCCAAATTCCAATCTTCTACAACACAGTAGTTTACCCATTGTTATACATATACATAGAATGAAGGATTAAAAGAATTCAGGAGCCTCATTATTTCCATTAATTTATTTAGGAACAAATTTTGTAAACAGGAAAACGTAATATGAAGTAAATGAATTTGTTGAATAAAAATTGTAATTTTTGAATATTTTCATACATGAAATCTTCCAATGAGGAAACAACTGGTACATTTGATATTTCATAATTTAAATTTCCTGTTAGTATTGTTGATTTCGTGCAATAAAAATTTGTAATAATATGTAATATGTATATAATAATTTGTAATACACACACAGATGCACACACACGGAAGTTGAAGCTATTTATTTCTTAATAGTTATTTAAATGTTCTGTTTTTCACCAATGTTCTGGTAAATTGGGCTTCTTATGCACATTTTTTTTTTTAGAAAAAATGTTGAAAATTTCTATTACTATTATCAAATTAAAATTTACATTGTTTATTATTTCGTGCTCAACTATAAAGATTAATGAATTTTCAGAATTATTTAAAAGAAATTTATATTATTTCATAACTTAGATTCTATTCTTTTTGGTGTTTTTTATTAAGAATATAATAGATGGAAAGTAACATTTAGAAATATTTTTCCACTGACTTAAAATAGATTAAAAAACCTACGTAGAAAAATATACCCTTGTGATTAACCTATGTATACAAATATTTCGAAAGAAAAAACGCATCTTTCACAAAGTGGTGTACGAACTAGGAAGTAGAATAATGTTTTCTACCTTGAAAAAAATTGTATTTTATTAGTAATTAATAAATATTTTGGAAAGCTGTAAATTTTCTTTTAATTTTTTCATATAGCTTTTACTTAGGTTGTTCTAGGTCTTGGTTTGTCTTTTCGATACCAAATGAACTACCTTAAACAAATGAATCTAAAAGTCAATTCAGAACCTATATTCACAATTTTATTACTTACAATGTAAATATTTTCTATTGTCTTCTTTATAGTACTTATCATTTTAAGCGTATCAATAATAATAATAATAATAATAATATAATAATAATAAGTAATAATAATAATAATAATAATAATAATAATAATAATAATAACAGAAATAGTAACAGTATTAGTACTTATTAATATAGATTTTTTTGAGCTTAATTATAATTGTTTTAATAGAACTTTCATTTTTTAATTCTTGCGATAAATCAATGCATATCATAATTTATAATAATATTATATATATTTTTTTAATATAAATTTTATATTTATATATATTTATAATATATATATATATATATATATATATATATATATTATATATATTCATATATATTATATATATATATTATATATATATATATATAGTATACTATATATATTATAAGATATATAATAATATATATAATATATATATGATATATAATATTAATATTCATATATACTATATATAATATAATAATATACAGAAGGTGGTCATCGTTTACTCAAAAAAAAGTAGTCTTCCTCGCCTTACTCGTTACTCGGAAAAAGGTAGGCTTCCGTTATCGTTATTCCGTTTCTTTAAAAGGAAGAGTAACGAAGTGCCGTTACTCCGCTACTTTTAGCTTTTGACTATGGT